>KN846951.1:5019346-5217850 GCA_000835395.1 Exophiala sideris | reverse complement strand
CACAAGTTTCCTGAAGCCCTGTGAAGCCTCGAATTTTTCCTCATCCTCGGTTTTGGGCCAGGACACAAGTTTCCTGAAAGCCCTGTAAAGCTTCGAATTTTTCCCCATCCTCGGTTTTGGGCCAAGCCACAAGTTTCCTGAAAGCCCGGTGAAGCCTCAAATTTTTTCTCATCCTCGGTTTTGGGCCAGGCCCCAAGTTTCCTAAAGCCCTGAACTTTTCTCATCCTCGGTTTTGGGCCAGGCCCCGAGTGTCCCAAGCCCTGCAATTCCCTCAGCACCTTGAGGAGTAAATCGGCCCGGCACAAGTGACCGTCATCTTGTCACCGCGCCGCCAGATGAGGACCTCGTTGTCGCTTCTATCACTAGCTGTATGCACCTCGTCATAGATCTCAGGCAGGGATACAAGTACGTCGTTGAATATGATGTTGTTTTAAATTCCCGCGTCTCCACTTTTGGGGTCTTGGCCGCCTCCGCTCTCCTCTGCTCCTCGGACTTTCGTCTTTCAATAACCTTGCGTTGATTGTTTGACGTGGACTACTGTACGAAATGCTCTGGAGGATATTTCACTGTCCGCAGAAGCCTGACAGGATGTTTGCACTTGCATCATCTGAGTACCGTGTTTAGGAGTTTCTACTAGTGAAGTCTTGATGGGTACTGCCTGCGAGACTACAACTACCCTCATTTCCCCCTTTCGACGCGCTCACCAATGCTGTCCTTCTGATCGCATTCTTGCTCGGCCTCAAGCAGGTGTACTATCCGCAACCTCTCCGTTCTTCAGAACTGCCTGTTCAGCACCACCTTTTCCTTTCGCCAACGCTTCCTGCTGATCCTTGGGCAAAGCCAGCGTCAGAGGCGGCTCGGAAGTGTTGACATCCTGTCCATAATGTGGTGCGCGGAGGTCATCGTCCTTGACCTGTTTGCCCGTCACAGGATGAGGGTAGTGGAATGGAATGACGCGGGTGTCGGGCCACAGCATCTTTTGCTCGATGATCTCATCTGGTCCGCTCGGGTCCTCTGGGTATGTCTTGGTCGGCCAGGGAATGTAGTTCTTCTTGGTATGCGCCCAGCCGCGCTCGAAGTCGGCGTGCCAGAATGGGAAGTAGCGGTACCTTGGACGCATCAATGACCGTCAGGCTTGATAGAGAAGCCGAAATACTCACCTGAACAGCTTCCAGACGCCATTCTCCTTGATGTACTCGTTCTCATAGAGTCCGCCTTCCCACCATTGGGCATGGCCGCGAGGATGCTCTTCTTGAATGCTTTGATGGGTTCCGGCAGACATCAGTGCGCGAAGTCGACCCCAGGCGTGAGTCTCAGTGTCGCGGTCGATGATGTCTTGGAGCATCGGGTGGTCAAGCAGGAAACCGTACACTGGGCCATTGCGACCGTTGACGAAGTAGGTCTGGAATCGTCCTTGGTAGAGACGCTTGATACCTTCTTTGCCCCTGTAGCGAGAGCCCAGGAACTCTACGTAGGCGTCTGGGTGGTCGGCAAACATGTCGACTACCTCATTGTAAAGACACTTATCAAGGTAGTATCCATACTTGAAATGGGTCTTGCGGATTTCTGCTTCGTCCTCGACCTTCTGCAAGTTGTCGTGAAGTCTTTTGACTTCTGCCTGCAGGTCAGCGAGTTGAGACTCCATTTTGCGTGTCTAGAATGAAGAAAAAAGGGACAACGATCTCATTCCTCTGCAGACTCGTGTCCCTGTGTACTCATTTTGTATACTTCAGGTACAGCATTTTACTCCACACTGTTTGTAGAGGCTTTTCCAAAAAGAGCCAATGCCCCATGGTGATACCCCGCAGTACAAGAGCCTTTCGTATCAGTCTAAATCGTAGCATGCTTCCAGTCGTGATGCAGGGACTTATTTGGCACATGCTAGGTCCTCCCAAGAGTTGGAGAAGGAAGAAGAGATGATGGACAAGAACCTGTTGGTGATGCATTGTTTAGGAAGTTTATAAACAAACGCAACCCAGGGAAAGTCTGCCGAGTTGCAGTTCTTCCTCTGTCTTCGTTCTCGAGGACTTTGTCCCGTTGCTTCTGTCAAAAGCTGACCACCACTCGACGCTGCCAACACTGCTGCAGCATCGACCTTAAGTACAACTCCACTGCAGCATCGTGTATCGCGTCATAGCAATCGCCGATGTAAACCTCCTTGTCAACTGCCGATAAATGTTCCAACACCGCTCGAAGTTTCCCCGCCCTTCACCGTGGGGTTACCAATCCGGGGAATTGAGGGTAGGACAAGACTCAGTCGTCGTAAGTACCATCTTTCGAGCGGTCTGAAAGGGTTAGGCAAGGTCGGGACATTCATCTCCTCCCTGCGATAGAGGGGTTGCCGAAACAATCAACGCGGAGTTCGCAAGATGATGCCTCTTCGATTGATGCACCAGAAGCCATGTCCTCGATCGAACTGGAAATGCCAAAGAGTCGATGCGCAGGATATTGTTCAGACAAGATGGGTATCATGAGCTCGGCACACCTTGTACCTTTTGATCCACCCGCTTCGCGAAGTCCGAGAAGATAGGACATAGCCCGCATTCTTTATACCGCTCCACGAGTTCTGTCGGCTTTTCAGAATTCGAGCCCGTCGTATCAGTAGTTGATGCCTGTTGGCTTGCCGATGCCCCTTCGACCATGGCGCCAAACCCTGTGTCTATAGGCACTGAGCCCAAAAAAGGAACATTGCACTCTCTGGCCATGATTTCTCCACCGCCTTTACTGAAGACGTTGCTTATTTCGCCACAACATGGGCACATATATCCCGCCATATTTTCGATGACTCCCAGTACGGGTATCTGCGTTTTGACACAAAAGTTCAATTCTTTCCGTACGTCGGCTGTCGATATGGCCTGCGGAGTGGTCACCACAACTGCGCCAGAAAGTTTCGGACGGTGGTCGATGTGTAGGGACAGACTGTTACCGTTGCCGTTCGTGACCGGTTCGACCTCCGCAGCGAGTTTATGTAGTTCTTCCACGATTGCGATGTGTTCGTCACTCGTGCCAGGTGGGGTGTCGATGAGGAGATAGTCTGTATTTGGAGGCCATAGCACATCCGATACAAATTGTCTTATCATCGCAGTCTTCTTGGGTCCGCGCCATATCACGGCTGACGAGCGCGATGGAAGGAGGAAGGCTAGCGACAGGGCGTGGAGGGAGCCGCGACTTGAGGGGGAGGTGGATGTGGTGGCGTCGTTTGAGTCTTCCCGAATGGCATCGTGGACTTTGACTGGCAACCAGCCGCCAGGTGCTTGGGTTACTTTTTTATCTTCGAGATTGAGGAGGCGTGGTATACTAGGCCCTGTCAAATCGATGTCTAGGATGCCGACTTTGTGACCTTGTTGTGAGAGTGAGAGGGCGAGTTGGAGGGTCACGCTGGATTTGCCGACGCCTCCTTTGCCGGAAAGGATGAGCACAACGTGTTTGACGTTTTCTAAGCCCATGATGAAGGCCGTAGCAGGTGTAAGGATGATTGACTATGTGCTGAGGTCGGATATCTATCAGGGCAGTTCGTGGTTGTCCAACATGCAAAATAATTTCTAAGCAGCCTCGGCCAGATCCGCAGCTGGCGTCATTGGCAGGTTCAGATGGTTTTCGGAGCCTCGTCGGGCGGCTTTTGGGTGGACTTCTAGGCCTTTTGTGCCGATAAGCGGGGGTGGCGTTGGGCTTTCCAGGCACCGCGAAATGATAGGCTTGGAATCCCAGCCTCGCGGCCAAAATAATGCTTCACACACGTCTCAATTGCATGAGGACCCAAGTTTGTTGACTCAGTACATGGACGAGTACTTAGACATTGGTCTATTCGAACAGCAATGAGCTTCAGCAAGGTGTAGCACCTTCTGCATCTGTCTTTGACACGGCACGTGCTAGGTTGCTTTTATTCGAAATTGCCACCTTCCAGCTCGTCGTTGTCAAACGTTTTGAGGGCATGTTTCATGCATCCACCCCCGGCTTAAATTGCCGGCTCTCTGCAAAGTGCCCTGTAGCGAGAAGATTTTGGGATCAATCCGGGCGTCATCGGGTCAATCCATTGGCGTCATCTTAGAGGATTGTCTCGCCTATCCAAATCCCCGCGCCCAAAATTTCGCCGCTCCACCGTGTCACACACACAACAATCCAACGCAGCCTCATTCGGTGTCACCGCAAACAAGAAAATTTGGCCACATGCGATCTAATCCTCCTGCACTGGATTGATCTTTGTCTTATAACATTACTCACCAGAACATATTCAGGTTGCTATCAGAGCCTGCAACTCCTGTTCGACTCTTCCGAGGCATCATACCGACCCAAAGCAGTGTCAAATTTTTCTGCTGAGACATTTTCAACCTTCGAGAAATCCACCTGCTACAGTCGCAGTTCTGGCGAATTCCACCAGCTCAGCGATACAAATTTCTTACAGGCTGTAATAGCCGAACTTGATTCTTAGCAGTTCCTCGCAACATCTTCTATGAGCCGCAAAGATCTGCTACGTTTCCTGTCCAAACCTGCAAAGTATGTTGCTATCATTGTCTCTCTCAATGCCTCTTACTGACAACCATGCCAGGCCTCGATAACACCTGCTACTTGCGAGTACCACTATATCAAACCAACATCGATTGACCGTCTATACACCTCTCGAACGAAACCAACATCTCCTTCGATACTGTGAAAGGTATCGAGCTTTGATCAAAGAGGAAGAAAAACCACTGCCCACAATTCCGTTCGTGCAGGAAATCTTCTTCCTCCTCTCCTCCTCCCGACCTCCATAACGACCCTTCAGAAGGGAATTCATACACATCAACGCATTGCTGCTGGCTCAAGCCAGCCTCCAATTCTCCCACAGATTAGTGGGCCTTCTCTTCTCAGGCGGACACCGCATTGTTCGTCTGGGTGGCAGATAGTGCTTCACTGAATCTTCGGATCAGTGTCCTCTCACCTTCCTGCCTTTATTCAGCAACAAGCGGACTTTGTCCATATCCTCGACAAGGATATGGTACATATTGGGATCCCCCAAAACTATACTACTTCGCCATCGAGTTTAAGTCATACGCCTTCAGTAACTATCAATCATGAAGTCGCAGTGGACTTGGACTCGAGCAATGCATTTGAAGGTCCCGAAAAGCTACTAGAAGTATGGTTTAGTCCATCTCCCAATGCCTTGCATGGCTGCACCGAGCCAACCGGTCTCAAGGCCGTGCCCGCCGAGATTTGGAAACAAATGCTCGACTTGGTCAATTGCAAGGTCTTGTCAATTGTTGAGTCAGAGGATGTTGATGCTTACCTGCTCTCGGAATCGAGCATGTTTGTCTTTCCTCACAAGCTCATCCTGAAGACATGCGGCACTACCACTCTGCTATGTGGTCTTCCGCGAATCCTCGAGGTTGCCACTCTATTCGGAGGCTTCCAACGTTCCACTGCTCCGCCGTCCCGCGGCATCGCAGTCGCAGCACCTCCGTATCGCGTCTTCTATAGTCGCAAGAATTACTTGTTTCCTGATCGCCAACGAGGACCACATCGCAGCTGGCGTGACGAGGTTCATGCTTTGGACAAGCTCTTCGTTGGTGGGAGCGCGTACATGATTGGCAAGATGAACGGCGAGCATTGGTATCTCTATCTGACCGAACCATATACCATGTTGACACCACCGGCTAGTCCACATAGTATGGACAGTCCAGGGACGGAAACCAAAATGCTGGACTTGCCAACTTCTCTGGTGGTCGACCGTGGCTCGAAGGTGTGCGAAGGTGAAGACGAGACTCTTGAGATCCTCATGACTGATTTGGACGAGGAGAATGCTAAACAGTTCTACCTTGACCATGCGAGTGCGGTCGCAGAGGATCAGTGGAGGGGATCTCAGAGAGGAGAAGACGATCACGTCGATGTTTTCAGTAATGCTTCATCGGACGGTGATATCTCATTGAAGGAGGATGTCTACCCCACAGAACTCACCACTGAAGGGCATGCACTTGGTACTGTGGTTTCCGACACATGCGGCTTGTCTAACGTCTACCCGCGTGAAAAGTACCCGGATGCTCGTGTGGATGCCTACCTCTTTACGCCTTGCGGTTTCTCGGCCAACGGTGTCATTCCTGCTCCTCACGGCGAGAAGGGTACTCATTACTTCACGGTGCATGTGACGCCAGAACCCATCTGCTCTTACGCTTCCTTCGAGACTAACGTTCCCGTTGGCCAAAACGGAAGAGAGACAACCGAAGTCATTCAGCATGTCGTGGACATTTTCAAGCCCGGCCGGTTCAGCGTTACTCTCTTTGAAGCCAAGACCGATTTCGAAGAGCGTGCTCATGCCGACCATGACGAACTGGCACAGATCAAGGCGTTGGAGCGGAAGGTCGCCCGTCGCAATGCCAAGATGGACACTATCAGTGGTTATCGCCGGATCGATCGTATCGTTCATGACCTTGATGGTTACGACTTGGTTTTCCGGCACTACGAGCGGTATGACTGGAAGGGAGGCGCACCACGCATTGGTGAGAGAGGCTACTAGAGTTTGCTGAGTGGGGAATCTGGATTAAGGTGTGGGTTCTGGCAAGCTATCTTGGCATGTTGATGAGGTGAGCATGGAGGCTGTTCATGTCTTTGCTGTTGCTCTTGTTGTGATTTATGCAATGCTTCCCCTCCTTTGAAGTCCACGGAACACGTATCTGAGAGAATACAATGTCTTTTACCACAATATCGCCGTCTTCTCATGTGCTTTGCAATACGTCACAAGAATTTGCAGGGCGCCGAGTGTGGACTGTCATATTTTGAATTGAACCACAGAAGGAAGCCAGCATTCGTCAATTTGATATCAATTTTGCTGGTCTTTGTTCTCCGACTGCATCAATCAGGCTGAAGATGTTTGCTCAGAAAGCCAACCCTGGTCACCTCGACGCTTGCTTTCTTGGCATGTTCTCCTTTTCAGCTACACCTTCCATCTGCTCTATCCAAGGCTCTGACCGTGCTCTCAACCCTGCACCCATACTTCTTGTGAAGAAACTCTAGTTGTGTTACCATCACCTTTGACTTCACTGCTGAAACCTTCTCAATCCCTTCATTCAATTGATCACATTTCATTCGCCATGTCGCAACCAAAGAGACAGAAGCTGCATCATGAGAGTGATCATGCACCCTCTATCACGGTCAACGGCGGAACTGTTAACATTTTTCTCGGGAACTACAACCCTCGCAGCTGCCTTGCCGACCTGGATGTATCACAAACCCAGCCTACAGTGTCGAATCTCGATCCTGTTTGTACTGGTGCCTTAGCGACAGGACCATGGCAGCCCGATGGCGTAGAAGAAGAGCAAGAAGAGATGCCAGACGCAGGGAACAACAGGTCAGAGCACGGCAACATTAGGCTAGAGAATGGCAACAATGGGCTATAGAACGACAATACTGGGCCAGAGAACGGCAACATGCACAGCAATATTGGACCAGAGAATGGCAACACTGGGCCTGAGGAAGAGGAAACCGCCGTTGACGAGATTTCTGAACCTGAAGACACTGGTATAAAGTCCTGCCTTTGAGATATCGCAGCTAACTCGGCTCATCAGTTTCAGTCGATAGAGTTGAGACAGACTCCTCCTTCCGGGACAGTGCCAGCTTACATATCCCGGAAGTTGTTAGATCACATCATTCACATGGAACATTTAGGATGCCGCCAAAGGCTCTGGGAAATGTCCAATCCATCTCCCAAGATGACCAGCAGAGAATAGATATTGGCGCCCTATCGACCAAAGAGGGAAGAGCTGAACTCAGAAAGATATTAGGCCACAAGGAAGATCTCTCCGAGACAACATTCGACAACACAGGTCTTGTTGTAATATGCAACCATTGTGGCGAGGCTTTTGTAAGCTACAGGCCTATGTCAACGCATCGTAAAAAATTCCACCAGGAATGCCGCCATCCGAAAGTGAGATTGGAGAATTGCTATGAGAGACGCTGTGCCTTTCTCCTCCCAAGAGACTGGTTGCAGGGCAACAATGAAGCGTTCGTATGGGATCGCAGTACGTTCCTGCAGGACTATATGAGGAGCCTTGGGCACGAAGGGCTTGAAGGTACAAGAGACGTTCCGCGAGCAGATCCAGAAGTGGCAAAGGGTCTACAAGCAAGCCCTCACTCTCGGCAAGGGGAATCTCAAAAAAGAAAAGCCTACCCCTCGTACCAGGATTACAGTGAATGGTGACGCCGAATACATTGAGGGATCTCTGAGCATAGCCAGGGAACACATGGAGTGGTCTACTGTGCGCCGAACGCATGCCACCCACTGAGAACTTTGTCATCATGGTTGAATGTCCAGAAGCAAGGGCAAGCCTTGTCGAGAAGAGTCTTTCGAGCATGATACGATCGTGTATGAACAAGTCAGCTACTACTAATGTTCGTGGATCATGAAAGACGTTGTCGGCATGACATGTTCGACGCTGAGGATGCGAGGTCAACAGAACATCTAGCAGCATGAAGGAAAATATTACGAATCATGAATTGTATCTCTATCAAAGTAAAAGGACATGCCAATCTACTCGGTCAATCGCCGTCATCCGGCGTATAGCTCCTGAGTCAATCGGTCATTGTGAGACGAAAAGTATTGGTGACTTCCGGATTGGGAAACTCTCTGATCCAAATCGGGTAATTCCTCGGTCAAGGGAAACATTGAGCCTCAATGGTGCTGTAGCAGAGATATTTTCGTGTACGTAGCAGGCGGAGAGCCATATAACGATGAGACGATCATTCTACGACTTAGGAAAGGAGCCCGAGCGTGGGAAGCAAATAACCACAGTCTTCTTGTGTGTGGAGAATGTCAGGTTCATCATGATCATTATGGTGGACCAGCGCTCTAGAAACGGCTGCCTCCTGAAATTCAATCCCTACTTCTGTTCGGTGTCCAGCGGCGAACATTTACATCTCGGATTTTATACCGCGAAAGCAGCAGTCCAATGTCGACGTCCTTGCCCTTCTCTTCGCCCGCAAGCGGAGGCGGAATATCCACATAACACAGAACCAGCTGCTTAAGAACCTGCGCCTGTACACGGTTGATACCGTGAAGCCACCACCACGTTTTCTTCGTCTTGTTTTCAACCAACTTTCGGTGCTCTGGCGTATCCGCCCAGTGAGGGTGACTGTAAGATGGGACAATCACAATGGCAAACTCGGCGTGAGAGAATGCAGGACCTCGGTTGTAAAGCAAATAATCCGTCGAGAACTTGACGCCTGAGCGAACAACCCAGCCTAACGAGCGGTAGTGGTGATATACAACATATGAAAGCATAAAGGGGTCGTCAGGCTCGGCCGATACTGAAAGACTCCGAGGAGGATAGTATGAGTGCCGACGGAAGAGCGATAGCAGAGAAGATGGTGGAAGGACCGCGTCACTGTCATCGCAGTATACGTCGAGGACACCCAGGCCATATGACAAGAAGAATGCCTCTTCAAGCGACAGATTCAAATGCTCTTGGTTCTCCTGCACTTGCGGCTCTTCAGGCTTTGCGGTTTCTAGTGGTGCCGAGCCCGGACTCTTGATCGGCGAGATTATCGGAGAGCTTAGATCAAATTCTCTTGCTTCAATTGTAGGTGAGAAGCGTACGGTTTTGGTCCTCTGTAACCTTTTCATGGGTTGACCTTCGGCGTGACTAGCATCCGAAGACGTCGATGTTGGAGGAGGCGTAGGGATCCCATTCGCTTCAATGGCTTTTTTCCATTCATGGAACTCATGTAGAGAACCATTTTCTTTATTTTCTTCGTCTTGAGGAGTCGCAGTGCCGCTGGCAGACTCCAGAACACTGGCTATGTCACTCAGATCTCTGGCATTTGTTTTCAAAACGTTCTCTGACAGCACACCATTCAAGTGACCATTAGGGGTACCATTCTGTTGACTTTCTTCCGCAATTTTTTGTTCTATCTCTTCCTGTTCTTTCCGCGCCCGTTCCTGCTTCTGTTGTCTTCTCGCCTGTCGACGTTGGGCTGTGTTTTCTTCTGCAGTCAATCCTTTCTTCTTGCGGTTTTCTAGCCATGTCGGTTCGCTTCGACTTAGATTGCCTCTTCCGAAGAAGCCCATCTCCCATAATTTCCGTATCGTTTCTGCATCTGTGATATGAATGGAGGAAGTTGCTGATGAGAAGTACCCTTTGTAGGTAGGTCGTGTCGGTGGAGCAAGGATTTGGGCGAGATAGGATAGTGCAATTGCAACCAAGGACAAGGGATTGTGAGGTATGAGAACCGGTAGAGGATGGACTTCTACTGGTAAGAGGTTTCGATGGATGTGATTGTAGTTTGGTCGGCGTGGTCTTGGTTTCGTTTTAGATGTGTTCGGCTTCGTCGACGTTGCTGGTCCAGCCTGATTTCTCACTGTAGTCGCAGGAGAAGCCATAATGCTTGGTGCATTATATCTGTGCGGTGCTCGGGTCAGCTTGTGCCTCGTTACCGTGCAATTCAGTCAAAGGCAGATATTTTGTGTCTCTCAGATACCGTTGTAGTCTAATACAAAGGCCCGCATCCGAGGAAGCTAGAAATCAAAGTGCTTCCTCCTAGGCAAGAAAAGGATCATCACGGAGAATATAGGAACGTGACTCAGCGCGTTGGGCAGACTTACTGGACTTCCGTTACGCCGCAGGTCGGGATGAGGTGTGAGTCGTTCGATTATGAGCAGAAAAGGTCCCGCAAGAGACGTACCAGCCGTACTGGGGGAGAGAAAGAGAAAATCAAACCACGCATGTAGCGATGTGAGGTGCGTGTTGCATTGCTTGAAGAGAATGAGAAGCAAATTAGGTCAGTGTGGAACGAGCATCTGTTGGCTGATCTGATGGTTTTGCTTTTTGCTTCAACGGCCGCGGGGAATTTTTTTTGTCGCAGTCGATCTTGCCGAGTTGATTTTCTCCAACCACATCTTTGCAATTTCGTCGCCAATTCTTATCCCTCGCATATCGAAAGATCGCGCAGACGATTCAAACGACACGCAGAACAAAAGAGGGCATTCAACCGTCGACAGAACATAAACAAAATGCATCTCATGTACAACCAAGACCCGGACACAGGGAAAAGAGTCTACACCTTGAAGAAGGTTCTTGATGGAGTGGTCACGAAATCAGCACACCCTGCAAGATTTTCGCCAGACGACAAGTACTCGAGGTACGTCTGTGTCCTCTGCACGGCAATGGCTCCTTCTGACACGTTCATAGGCACCGAGTGACGCTCAAGAAGCGATACGGCCTTTTGCTCACTCAACAAAGTATGTCCGACGTAATTCCCGGTACCCGGATCAAGTATTAATACAATTTCAGAGGAAGAGAAGAAATGAGCGGAAACAGAAATTGTCATGGAGTTTACGGTGTCTGGCGTCAAGAGTGGTAAAGGAATACCCAAGCAGGAATGTGGTCGGTCGTGGCTTCATAAATTCGGATTTACAGCAATACACTACCGCTTTCTCGAGTTGATAGTGCGGCCTCCACCAATTCTCGTCCTTCCTGAACCCTGTCCTCGATCTCCTGTGAGAATGCTGGGCAGGGTGTCTTCGTCCATCAGATTCTTCTCCTTCGTGCGCTTCATATTCGTCATGGCTCTGATATACTCCTTTTGGTCTTCCGCCAATATCAGGCCATCGCCCCAGCCACCTTGACCTCCTCCCTGTCTTGGGCCTTTATATTTCTGGTTCGCACTTCCGTGGATGGGTTTCGGTATTGAGTACACATTGCCCCTGTTGTTCCACTGCATATTCGCCTTGAGATGGAGTTTGACCTCGCCCTTGTCGTTCGTTGTGCAACTCACCCGGGTTAAAGTGGGCTGTCCACAACGGGGACAGAATTGCTTGTTCATCTCCTTCGTTGTTCCAAAGCAGCCGTGACATCTGAGAACAAACTGCTTGATCTGCGAGATCCTCTGGCATGTCTTGCTTGAAAGGAGGTTCAAGTTCATTTGCAGGAGAACATTCTGCAGGGCAAAATCGCCAGTCATCGTGGCCACCTGTAGATGTTTCGTCTCCGATTTTGACTTTGTATTGGCAGCCTCGTCTCTGGCCTGTTTCTTCTTGATATTGGATGGCGTGATCCAGCCCTCGTCTGAATCAGGCTCTTCCTCGTCTGGCTGAGTCTCGCCATCTTGCTCCGCATCGCCATCCTCAACCACCTCAATTTCTTGCTCGGGGTATTGCTCTGCCGTGTTTTCGTCTTGTAGACTCAAATCCTGTACCTGGCTCTCGAGATTGCCTGGCTGCTCCTCATCTCTCCGTAATTCCTCGACGACCTCTGCCTGTGGTTCTCCTCCGGTGGCTGACTCCGCAGTGGCATTTTCGGGTTTGGGATCACTCGTTTCATCACTCTGCTCCATTTTTTTCTGGGGAGGACTACCGTTCACCCTCTTCTGCCCAGGCACCGCACGTAATCTCCAGTCACCGCCATTCCGCTCACACTCGATATCGTAGGCCAGCGCGATCACTTCGAAATCTGTCTGACTGAGTACTGCGCCATCGCCAGTCCTCCGCGCGAATTCCCTGACGTGTTTGACACTTTCCGGCTTCGGCGTTCTGATCTCGAGAAAAGGCTTGTAAAGCGTCTCTACTCTGGTTCTTGCTTCTTCGGTTCGGATTTCTGCCAGGACTGAAGGGGTCGTCACGAGGACATGACCGTTGGCTAGGAGGGTGGAGATGCCGGGTGTATTGAGGAGGAGAGGCGAAGCGTCGAGGATGATGGTATGAATCGGTTTCTCATCTTTCATTTGCGACATCTTGTACCCATCCAGCTCTTGAGAGTGTATGTTTAATGCGAGAATTAGGTGGTTATGTTCTTGTTGCGCTTCTCGTCCATGAAAAAAGTGACTTTTTCTCGATGCATCTAATCTTATCTATGTATCTTATCTAAGCTGCACTTTTCAACACCAGCACCACGGCATCACTCCGGAGAGGGTGAGTCCTCCATATCTTACTCAACCTCGACTCTCCAGCCTTTGTCACATCCGTCTAGCTCGGGCATATAGTGGAGATGTGAAAAGTCACTGCTTCCTGGTCCTAGCAAGCATGCATGGTCTGCCTTCTCTGCAATTTACTCCACTCGTGTTGGTGCAGGAAGCGGTGGTTTCAAGAATTGTTTCGGCGACAAGGGCGATATATCATCCCAGTGGCTAAACCAACGACGCTAAGACTGGCTGACAAGGCGGTGAGTAGTATACTAAGAGTCCCGACACGACGTGACCGCCTTCGCCTGGGGCCTCTTTCAGCCTCACAATGGTAACTTCGAGACGGCATCTCTGTTTCTACAATCCTTACTATTATCATTTGCATATGTCCTGATCATACGGCGCCTAAGTCCGACCCGTGATACTAATAACCCATCACGGATAGAGCCTGAGCCGACATCCAACATGGACCACCTGTGCACAGCACTCACACCACAAGAGAATAACACAAGTCCCCCTCTCGCCGCGCTCCATATCCCACTTCTCAGCATCGACACTTATGACCGCAACTGCGCATTCTCCGAATACCCAGCCCAGTGCGGCTTCGACAAAACGCGCTTCCTCACCCACGACTTCAACCAGCACAAGCCCGGTCACACAGCCGCCTTCCTCCAGACATGGCTGTACTTCGGGCTTCTGACACGGGTGCTGGACCACGGCGGCGGCGTACGTGTAGATCCGGCGGACTTCATCGACCGCACGTGCACGCCACCGCGCTTGACATCGCGTCGTCTACCGGAGTATCTGGATCGGTGGGCCCGTGGGGTCAAGGTATCCCGGGCGAGGGACATGGATGCCGATCTGGAGGAAGCGCGAGGGTATGTGCGGTGTCTGCTTGAGGCGCGGAAGGCGAGTCCGCTATTGCAAGCGGCAGTGTTGGCGGTGATGGTATTGGGCGCGACGCTGAAGAACGCCATCGAAGTGAAGATTGAGCGGTTCCCACCGCGAAGTCGGACCATCGTTGAGGATTGGGGAAGGTCGGTCTTGGTGGAGAAGGAGTTGATGAGGAATGGGTGGTGTGTGAGTGATGTGCGGAGGTTGTTGGATACGGTGAGCGTGCCGACTGCTGTGGTGGCGTCGAGTATTCGACGCTGTGAGGTGATATCGCCGAAGAGGCATGGGGCGTGTAGTGTGGAGGGGTGCACGGCAAGGAATATCGACGAAAAGACCTATAAGACGAAGCATGTTGAGGACGGATGTCGGTGTGAGGCCATTCCCTCCCCGATTGAGCAGGTCAAACAGGTGCTGGAGAAGGGCGATATTCCGATCATCATCGTCAAGGAAGTTGCAGGTGGAAGAGGTGCTAGTACTATGGAATTGGAGGTGTCTTCTGATCGCAAGACTCCTTATGTGGCACTTTCTCACTGTTGGGCCGACGGTCTGGGTTGTGTTTCAGGAAACTTTCTGCCACGCTGCCAGATCATCCGTCTGAACGGACTTTGCAATGCAGTTCAGCCTGTGGCGTCTGGCGGACTTTCGTCCTTGAAGAAGAGGTTTGGGAAGGAGACCTCGGCCATGGCCTTGTGGATAGACACCCTTTGTGTGCCCCGAGAGAAGGTTCACCGTCGCTTGGCTATTTCTCGCATGAGTGCGACTTACGCCAATGCCAAGAGAGTCCTGATTCTGGACTCGGAGCTTTTAGCATTACCTAAGATGAGTCCGGAACGAGACTTGATCCTACGTATGGTCGGTACAGGTTGGATGAGGCGTGTGTGGACAATGCAAGAAGGCGCACTAGGTGCCAGTGGTCTCCAAATTCAGCTACGAGACGGACTTGGATTTGTCGACGTCCCCGCGGCAGTGCATCGGCTGAGGAAGGCCGCTCGCAACCAGAATCTGGCAGTGTGTCTCGTCGAGACAGATGCAACGATATTCTACGAGGAGTTCGATTTGCTCCGAAAAGCACATTCGAAGAGTTATTGGCGAGACGGGATCCCGGCCATGGCAGCTTCCTTGAGGATCTTGAACGGACGTTCAACGACGAAGAAAGGTGATGCATATATCTGTCTTGCTGGTATGATGGGCCTTGAGCCTGATGTGATCAAGGAGCTTGATTCTACCGACGTGGATCAAAGGACGCGCAAAATGTTGTCCAAGATCAGATATCTGCCGAAGAATATCATCTTTTCTCCAGGTGAGAAGCTGCAAGAAGACGGGTATCGCTGGGCTTGCACTTCGTTTTGGCAGTCCAAATTTGTCCACCGGGAAGACAATGAGGTAGGTGAGATCAAGGAAGGGTTGGGTCTGCGAGTCGAATTTCAAGGGTTTAAGCTGCAGCCTTTGCATTTGCCTCCTGATTATATCGTCTTTCAGTCTGTGCACAACAAAGTCTGGTTCAAGGCGACATATGATGCCGCTTTCACAGTGCCGACGCCTGTTGGTGAACCGCAGAAGCTCGGCATTTTATGTCCAGAGCGGGATGTTCTTCGCCATGGCCCACGTGGAGTGCAGGTGCCGGCGGCGTTGGTGTCCATTCCAGCCAGAAAGAAGAGTCTGAAGGAGAAATTCGGAGAAGATCGTTCTGCAATCCTTTGTGTCTATCTCTGTCAAGTTGTCCTCTCCACGCCGACGGAGGCTGATTTGCAGAGAAAGATGCCAACGGGAGTTGCTAAGCGGCCCCATGGGACAAACGAGCCTCCTGGCATGAGCATTGTGTATACTCCTCAGCAGTGGTATATCTCTTGAGCATCTGCGTACGGCAACATGCTACAAATCATCCCTCATCAGATAAGAGTACATTGCGTGCAGGGACTGAATGGCAGTAAAACACGCTTCTCTGGCAGCACTTGCCAGATGGGATCCCTATGAGATGCTTGAAAATCTGTGGTTCCATCTTCATCGTGGCTTCCACGCACGATGCTCTGTTATGTCGATAGGACCTCGGCATTTCAAGTATCGATGCCAAGCCCGGATGTGACAAGGCTGGCAGAGAAAGGGGGCGGCCCCGAACCGCTGAAAGCGGCTGATGGCCGCTGGTGGCGCGCCCACGCCTGGTTGACCCATTATCTAATACAGTCCCGAAGCGAGAGGATACACTCCGGATCATTCATTCCCGGATCGGGTCAGGCCAATTTGAGACGGAGTTTTCTGGTTATCCCCACCGCTTCTCTGGGGTTTGAACATGATTTTACCATTTCGAAATCAATCAAGTCAGTCGAACCTTCAAGAGCTTACGAATCTACCATGCTTCCTCCTTGCCAGTATACTGCCAGAATTTGCCACCGTGTGTCTCCTTTGTGGCCTCATCGAACAGCTTCACCATGCCATCACAGGACTCGTCAAGACTGTCCGGAGCTTGCTCCAGCCCAAAAAGCTCTCTGGCACCCATGTTACCCATATCTGTAGTAACCCAGCTGGCACTACTATTAGTCATTCAGAACACACAGAGGTCAGGGCCAAGATCAGCCTACCCAGGAGTGACCACGAAAGCGGTGAGCTTTTCTTCCTCCTCATCCATTCTCTTGGTGAGCCAATGCACCGCAGCCTTTGTCGTCCCATACGGAGTGTTGGGAACTGGAGGTTGTTTCCTGTCCACCGTCAGAGTCCGACTCAGACATAGAAGAGCACACGATTAAGGAGAGACCCTCAATTCGTGGACGCGCAATACTTACTTTTACACGAGCAACATGTCAGCAAGCCACCTTAATCGTTACAACAGAAGGGAAGACGTACCTCAATACTCCCCGCGATGGAGCCCACTGTCGCCCACTTTGGATGCGACGATTTCAGCAACAACGGCAACATGGCCTGGTATAGCCGTATCACGCCGTAGAAATTCGGTTCGAAATGACCTTTTATAACATCGATGCCAATATGAGACACTTTGCCGAAGGCATACGCGACAGCTGCATTTGCGATGACCAAGTCTATGTGCTCGATGCCTTGCCTCTCGAGCTCTTTGGCTGCATTCAAAGCGTCTTGATCGTTCACGGCGTCGACCTTGACGACGATGAGACGACTGTTCGAGCCTCGGGGCAGGTTGGCGAGCTCCTTGGACGACACATGCTCAGGATCACGATTCGCTGCGATGACCGTATAGTTCGATCTGGCAATGTACCGTTTGAGAAGCTCTTTGCCGATGCCTCTGTTGGCGCCACTGATCAAAACGACGGTTGATGCCATGTTTGAGGTTTACGTTACACTCACCTCAAGGCTGGTTGTGGGAGGACACCTTTATACATTTCCTTTTACCCGTCCCTGAAGATCTAAAGCTCCACTAACGGAGCCGTCCCTCTCAAGCAAAGCACAAACATTTCATGCATGTTCGTCAGAAAGTAGCCTTTCCACGTCGACTTTCTGACACTGAAGAGTGTGTAACCCAAAAGTCTTGTGAACTCCACCGCGCTAGAGCTCGCAATGCAGTCCCCAATGCAGCGTTGTCAGAGGTGGCCTCACGTGCGCGGGCGTCCAATCCATCCGGGCCGCCCCACAGACCCATTTCCAGGTACTTTTCGTCCGTACTTGGTCCGCAAGTCATTTATCGGTCCTATGATCATCCCGTCACCAACGTTGTTCATGGTCACATTTGATGCTGTTGAGAAGCTGAAAGGCAAGATGGACGGAGGAGCGTGATTCATGATCGTCATTCAATGCTCTCATCCAATCATGGAGAAGGGTGGTGAAATGCGGCGACCTCGGCTTGCATTGCATACCAAGGATGCAATAACTTTCTTCATGAAGGGATGCCCGCTGACAAATACCTTCATCACTCACCTCAGGACAGTGAGGGAAAGTCTGCATGTGAAACCAATACTAGCAACCTCCAATGGCATTATCGTTCGTACGTGAAGGATGTTTGTGGTTTCACAAAATTAATGCTCTTTTTGATTGGAAATCAAGGAGTAGACTCAAGACCGGTTAGCGGTTACGAGGCACCTGCAGGTCATGCTCCTGATACACCCATATTTGCTTTGGTAAATGAAGGTATCTAATCTCTGAATCAACTTCCAAATTCGGGGACGACCGGCAAGGCTGTGACTTGGCCTAGGTTTTACAGGAGTCGCCAGCGTCATGTCTTGAAGGTGAGTGAAAGAGTTTTCAAGGTGCGTCCTGTCTTACCGTCGAGTCATAAGCCATTCCCATGAATTACGAGATATCAAGCATAAAAGGACAGGATCTCCCACCACGAAGGACATTGGCAAGCCGCAGACTCAACGAGCTCTAATCCTGCATTAACGGAACAGATACAGCTAAAAGCCTCCAAGAGCAGTGACGCCAGCACATCACCAATATATATACATATCATGCTGGTTGAAAAGTTCCCAAACAATTGAGAACTCGATTGGAGAGGTCGAAACAGAACTCAGACGGCATCACCAATTCATCTCGACCGCAATTTCACGTCTAGGACCTGCTCTACGGCTCGGCAGGACCCATGAGCGCCACGGTTCGAGACCGCTAGTCGCGTCCATGGTCGACAATTCTCGCAATTATGCAACGTCTTGCTGTCCTCTCTGTAACTAGGAGGAGAAACCCCAAAACATGGTCGGCAGATGTAGAGCTGAGAACGCATTGTTCTTCATTTACCGACAGCCAGCTAACGCATAATCAGAAAGCTGTCCAACGTCTTGATGAAACTGTCCAACGTCATGCTGGATCAGTCAAACATCTTCGTAAATCAGGAGCCGCAGCTCTTGCTCAGATGCGCAAGGACACCTCCGAGAACATAAGTCGCTGTCTCAGACTCCATCAGCAGGTTTAGCACCGAGCCTCAAAAGAGGGAGACGAGGTTAGGCAAGATTTATGATCACACCCTGACGGAGGAGAAAACAAGACTAGTGCCAGAGACCTCTCCACAACTGGGATATTGTCCAACACCTGCCAGAGATCGGCATTCCACTCATGTTTTCCAAGAACAACGACAAGGTTATGGCAACCAGGCAAGGGACTCCACAAGCCAGACACGACCTGTGTCGAATACCAGGAGGCTCGGGACCACTTAGTGTCCCAATTCAATCACACGGTGGGGACCCAGGCCCTAGTCCTCATTGCATCATTTAGCATGAATTCTTATGGTCTGGACCTCCAACATGCTTGTCACAGGCGTTGAGCGCTCGCGACAGAGCTTTCTGTTCCCTCATGGAGACAAGGCAGCGAAACATGGCTGCTCTGACCTTGAACGGATCAGCTGTTGCGCAGACAAGCAAGATGAACCAGCCATACACTGGTTATTGCGGTGGAAACAATCAGGGAGCAGGTTTGAATCTCCCAATGTCAAGACAGGTCCGTCTGCAGGCTGGCTCCAACAAGCATGAGTTATGTGACATTAACTATTATCTACCCTACCTAACCGACAAGTCGATATCCATGTATTTACTCTGAACTAAATCGTAACAACAACTGTTAACTTGGATACCTACCAGCAGGCTACACTATGGGACTGCGACGAGCGAGGCCTGGAAAAGAGAGAAGCTTAACAAGCTCGCGCGCAATCAACCTCAGAGATCCGACTGATCTCCATCTTTAAACATCGGTTCCGCCGGATCGGCCAGCCTTACGCGCCAAGAATCCGCGCTGGAGTCTTGCAATCAAGAACACAATCACCGATCCTCAGTGGTCTAGTACTCTATGTGATCCTCAGCCTGGCCTCCTCCCAGCCGTCCTTTGTCTTATCGCCAAGCTTCCGTGCACCATGTGCAAGGAAGCACAGTAAGAAGACCAATGAGGACTCTCCTATGGAATATCGCTGACATATATAGCGATTAACCTTTGGAGCAGAGCAGCAGCGCCTGGACTATGAGGAGTTGCGCCGCATGAGACCCAACCTGAACCTCCCAGGACAGAGACCAGACAACGCGCCGCTGGGTCTGGTGGACATCCTACAAAATGCTGCAGATTCGCCAGATGGAATGACGAGAGTAACAATTGGAACGGATGAACAATGGGTCGCTAAGATCTGGACTTCGCGTACTCAGGAGAGTACCGCTGCTACCGCCGAAGGACAATTTCACTTTCACGTCTTTGTTTCACAGGCGCAGGGGTTTATGGCTATCCGGGAAAGTATCCGTTTCTCGTTGACACCAATTCAACTACTCCGGCTGATGCTGCGAACCACCAAGTTCCTCTGAGGAGGGATACAAGGAGGTATTCATGAAGGCGCTCGAGCAGTGGGTCCGATGCTGGAGGACTGCGCAGGTGTGGAGATAAGTAAATGATGGGACATCATGGGGAGACACGAATGAAAGCCAACCATTCCATGGTATATTATCAACCTTATTGGGGATACACAGTCAATCCCTACGCGCTGTTACACCCTGCGCTGTCAATAAGATGGCCCCGAAACACGATTACGAAGAGGATTCTGTCGAAGAGTAAGTCCCTTACAGATCGAATATCGAAAGGATATCACTAACGTTATAATCATCGTTAGTATTCTGAGTCAACCGACTAGCAAGAAGATCAAGATGGAGCCCGACATCAAGATGGAGCCCGACGACTTACTGAACAGTGTCGACGGTTTTGACACCTTCAAGAATCTCGAAGACGCGACTCTAGAAGACTATAGGTAAGTTGTATAAGTCAGTACTAGGGCATTGTAATAACCATTGCAACAACAGCGCCGTCGAGTTCGGGAGACGTCGAGGACCTATGCCCGGTTCTCAGGTCGGTCGACGAAGAAAGGCAGACGAGGATCTATCAACAAATCCATCAACCATGAAGAGTCGAGCGAGGTATGACAAGGCCAGTGCTCTCGGTCGAGAAGAATCAAGGCATGCCACACTCTAACGCCTGCTTGACGACAAGGAGGCCTTTACCCTCCTCTCCACTTATGTATATGCTCGAGCTAGACGGATGGGACAAAGGCTGGGAGGTCAAGGGTGACCATTTTTTGATAATCGGATTGTCTCTTTGATGCTAATAGTACAAGTATATTCTTGAGCAAATCATGATACAACCAAACCGTACCAACCGCGGTACAGTATCCCGTTGACCCGTTTACCAACGGGAAATAAACGATCATTACTATCGTACTCGTATAAAGTAGACCTAACAATAGGCTAACATGTCTCAAGATACAATTCGTTGTATTCTGGTGAAAAACTTGTCAACCTCATTCCTGTCGGAATGAGCCTTGTCTCGGAGTCATGGCCTGCCTGTGGAAAGAAGTTTGACTCTGTCGACGCGAGTTGAGTCCACGAGCGGTATCCGGATTCGCCCGCGAAGCCCTTCTAGACTGCGTTGTGCCGGAGTAGGCACGCAGGTACGACGGACGCCGACTACCAGGATTGTCGACCTTGGCATTAGCCAATGATTGGGCGAAAGGCGATCTCTTCCGCAGAGCCGGTCCGTACTTGTAAATCACATAGACTGCAACAACAAGCAGAGTCGCAATGCACGCAAGGATCGTAACAGCATCGTCGAGATGGTAGCGACCACCAATGTCTGAGGAACAGTTAGTCAAATCCACATTTAGGGACTGATAGTCACATACTTGTAAAGAATGGTGTCGCCGGTATAGTGAGCACACCGGCCAAGAAATCTCTGGACCAGCCATTACCTCCGGTGGCAGAAGCAGAATATGGACCATAAGCACAAATCATGTAGTCGATGGTGGCCATGTAGATCGAGTAGTTGGCAATACCGACCAGGGCAGCAAAGACCATTGATCCAATCCAGTGAATCGGTGGGCCTTGAATCGTCCAAGCAAAGCCGAACAGCCCAATGGGCAGGCAGGGAGCAGTCCATAGAAGCCACCACAGACGTGATTCGTATTGAGCCTTTTCGTCCTCCGGGTTGCTTTTTCGCGCGTGGATGTTTCGTCTGATGGCTGGAATGAAGGACATCCATGCGATGAAATATCCGATCCCGAGAGGAAGGAAACTGAGACCAACCTGGTAGACGGAAAAGTTCCACTGCGCATATACCAGACTGAAGGACTGGATGAACATGAAGATTAAAGCGTCGCTGAAACCACTAAGTAGGGACAGGGTGAGGACGATAGGTTCTGTGAGGAACATTTTGAAAGGACGCATCCAGGTGACGAGGACTTCCTTAACGGAGAAACGGTCTCTGAAAGGTTCGAGCTCGTTAGGACCCCAAATGTTCTCACCGGTGGCCTTGCGCCTCTTCTTGGCGATTTTGTCCATGAGAATGGTGGTGCGAGTTTCGGGGACCAAGAAGAAATGACAGATTTGAACAAAACCGCCGAAGATGAGTTGAATCCAAATGGTCCATCTCCAAGCGAGATATTGCTCAACAAAGCCACCAACGATGGGGCCAAGGACAGAGCCGAAGACAGAGGAGAAGACCACATAAGCCACGGCGTACTGCTGGTTGTCTGCGTCCCACAAATCGGCTGCGAATAATTAGTACAGAAGTCATCATGGAACAACGAGACAACTCACCAATCATTCCGAGTGTGACAGAGCCTCCAGCAGAACTCAAACCTCCGAGAGCTCTGCCTACCATGAGTGTGGCAAAATTCGGGGCTAAAGCCACGGGCAATTGCCATATGTTGACCAAAGTCAAGGAAAGCTGAAGAACAGGCCATCGACCAAACTCCTCACTCCAAGGAGCCCAAAGTTCGCAACCAAAAGCATAAAGCACCAGGAAAATCATGGCACCGCAGCGAGCACCCTGGGCGCTCACGCCGAATTCTGTGGAGATGCCCTTCAGACCATTCGAGTACAAACTGGTGTTGAAGTTCATGGACAGTTGGACCAGGAAAATGACGGTAAGGACTGTCCATTTTTTCCAACTTGGCCAAGCAAAACCCAGCTCGTCCATGCAATCCTCCTCTGTGATCTCGATCTTGTCAAAGTTCTCAGGTTTTGATTCGACTTTTCCGGCTATATTAGGTCTTCCAACATGTTCTTTTTGTTGTGGAGCGCCGTCACCATTTTTCGGGGCCGCAGCAGCCTCATCGTCGGGTCTCATAGTAGAAGCCTTCTCCCAGTCTCCAGTCTCTTGACCGGCCTCCTGAGTTGTCCCTCGCGCAGGAGCGGTCGCAGCCGCGTTGAATGTAGCTTGGCCATTATGGCCGTTGGGTGCAGCCATTATGGCTCAGACGGGTTGGTAAACAAAGGTATCTAATTACACCATGTGTAAGAGTGAAAATGGGTGACAAAACGCGCACCGCAGGGAGAAGGCGCGTATGACAGCTTGTGCAATAAGCAGATCGGGAGGGTTTTCTGTGCTTGCCTGATGCGCCCGTGTACCATTAAGTATACCGAGTATAAAGTTTGCAAATGCGGAAATGTTACATGTGCGATGATATCAATGGGTGGCCGTCTGGTCGCGAATGGTGTGGATAAGCAAGGGATAGCGAAACTTGCGGGCGCAAATCCAAGGTCACAGTTGGCTGCATGATGACGCAGATCTGGGTTGATTCCCACAGCCTTTTTTTCGCTTGGTCAGGCGCCATTAGTTCGCAGGGGGCGGGAAGGGCTTGAAAATAGGCGGTAGACTGTAGATTTAAGTGGCTCTGATTAGTAGTGACAGTGGCAGTAGGTGGTAGATGCACCAATAAGGCCCGATAGAGGGTTATTAATTGCGTCAGTCTGTTAGCGAGACAATATATTCATTTTCACTTGTATCGCCATGTTGAAGATAACAGTGTCTCAGTCATGCTGTACTTCTGCCCGTCAAAACATAGGAAGCACGGGACTTGATCAACAGCCGTCGACCGAGGAATGCTTGGTTCAACTAAGCCATCTGGGCAGCCTTGAGTTTTCGAAGCCAAATGTAACATGACGTGGATCTTCAAAAGGCCAAGACTGAATCCACGAAGTCCATGTCAATTTTCGGTGTTGTCGGTGTTCAGCACACACGAGAAGGCAACCTCAACCCACATTCCTCTACTTAGGGCATACTCGGAGCCAATTGTAATACTCGATGCAGACTTCATCTGGCGCGTGAGCAGGGCCTAACAAATGGTCAAAAGAAAACTGGATCTGACATCTACTATGCCATTATTTTGCCATTATTTTGCTAAGCACACTGCTAGACTAGCATCCTAGCATGCCAGCCATGCCACTACGGCGATCGACCGCCCACCCGCGTTTCGATCAAATTGACAGGAAAGCCCGGTCTGCAATATGTCGTCCGTGCTCGTGTGCCCGAACTGTGGCCGACCTTTGAAACGCCTTTTCCAGCATGTGTAAACAAATCCGCTTGTTTAGCATGAACCAGCCCTCAATGAAGCCCCCAACACCTTGCTGATAAAACATGACTGATGTGTTGCGGTCAAGAGTACATGGGCAATACACGTGCACCTGATCTCGGTCCAGCCGGGTGAGAACGTCTGACCTTAGTACTTCCGCCAGCTCCCGTAAAGTTGGTCATGCTGGATCCTTCTTGCCCATTATCTTGAAAGACTTGCAGCGTGTTGATCGCCCAAAATACATCCGTGAAATCCTGGGGGTTGTTGGCAACGTAGTCCTCACAGGTTGGGGCTAAAGATGCGCAAGATGTGGTATTCCAAATGGCCCCAGCCCACTGTAAGACAAATTGTTAAACTCCGAAAGTAAAGGACGATAAATGCACTAACCTGTCCACAGAAAGTTGTGTCGAAGATGATTGATAGGTTGTTGAAATGATCGTCCATATCAAATGAACCTTGAAACACGGAGTTTGGGGTTCCCCAGTCAGCTTCTGGGTCCGGGGTGCTGCTTGCAATGTCGTCAGGGGAGCTGCCGCGGGGAAAGAACCATATCTTGATCGATTCGGACGTCCATTCCGTCGCATAGACACCTCCTCCTGCAGCATTAAAGTCGGTTCCGAATGTAAGATTGGAGTTATCGCCGATCGAACAACCTGCATTTGCTGGTTGGTCTGGAGCATTGATGTCGCAGTTGGCCGTGAACAGTTCGCCTGAGAAATCAGAGGTATTGCTGACTACCACACCTTCATTCGTATGCAGGGTCATGCTGTTAGTGATTTGGTCGTTGACACCCTCCACGATATCGATCTCGCCATTGTTCGGCCAATTTGCTCCGACCATCCAGAACGCTGGCCAGCTTCCACAAACCCCTCCCGGCATATGCGCAATGTCAGCAATGACCAAGGCATGCTGGAATGTTTGGGTAGACGAGACGCGGATACTGGCCCGTCCCTCTGGCGCGACCTGTTTTGTATCTACGCCCATGTACACCGCCAGAGATGAGTTTCCAGACTCAATGAATCCTGCCAGACCGGTGGCGTTTGCTTGTTCCAAGGATTGAAATTGTACAAGACCGTCGGTGGGGTCTGCTTCGGTGAAGAACTCGAAGCCTTGCCAGAAGGCGTCTCCGGTGTAGTCTTGTACTAATTGATAGGTAGCGAACGTGGTTTGGAATAAAGCGCTGACCAGCAGCAAGAGGCAGTGAGTGGGAAGCATTATGGTCCTTCGCTTCGGACAATGATTGAAAGGACTGGAGTTTTGCCGCCTGCGGTCGTCGCTTGACACAATTGAGATGCAACAACGATGGTCTTCGTCCCGGAACGATGGAGAGTCGGTACGTGCGAACGGGTTGAGAGAATGGAATAGAAAGATTACGACAGGAGTAGCAGAGAAAGACGTGCAGGAAGAGAGCGTTGGTCCTAGAAGGAATGAATGAAGCGATGCTTTCAATAAAGAACGAAATGTCTCAATAACAAGTATTCATTTCCACATCTTGGTCAAACGCAGGCTGGAATGGGCTTTTTGACATTCTGCCACACCGCAGTGACCGGAGGCTCTCCAGGAATGTGAATCAACGCGTTCACGGAGGCATCCAGATGTACTCGGCCTGTTCACCATAGTGACGAGAGTGCCCGTTGGCAGGTCCGCGTGATTCTTCAGAGATAACATGAGGTAGAATTTGTAGGTTATTCAAACCAGTCAGAATAGCAATGCATCAAAGAGTGTGAAACGTGGTGTCAGTAGCGATAGATGAATGTTGCAGGTGTTGGATCTCGTGAAACGCGTTTCGGCAATCGCCCTTCCCAATTTTCTCCGCAGTTTGATCGCGTCGACTGTGTGTTTTCATTGAGTGGTTGTCATTAATTCTTTGCGCCACAATTACAAAAACGAGACATAGATATTCTATCAGAACCATTCCATACGGCCGCATGACTTGAGCGATTCCACTACGAGTTATGGCTGCTACGGACACTCGTTTCCCCCCTTCCCGGCCGCCATCATCATGACTACCGCGCCAGGACCAAGCGAAAGTCCGCCGCAGTTTGAGCCTGCCAATCGTATTCCAATTGCCGACCTTTCCCCAAGCCTCACGAACAACTCATATCACATTCTAGCCAACGTTGCCCTGGTCTGGCCCTATTCTAGTTCCACCGGTACACTTGCACTCCTGTTGGCCGACCCAGATATCCGAGCCCGGAAGTCAAAGGGTCAAGTCAAGGTGATCTTTCGAGATGGAAGTGCTAGAGGGGTTGCACAAACAAAAGTCGGCATCGGGGATGAGGTTCGTCTGACACTGGCCGGCTGTGAGTGGGACGAGACCGGAGAGACTACTTCAACACCAGGCAAAAAGATAGACTGGGATCTACGATTTCGGAACCGTATCGTCCTACGAGTTTCACGAGATGGCAAAGAGATTGCCAGTGTGGACTATACGAGCGTTGATACTGAACAGCCCACCACCAACGGGGTATTGGAGGTACTACGCGGCACACGAGATGTTCGACCACAGTTGAACGGTGTCGTGCATCATGAACCAAGCACGATCCGAGTGCCTCTTTTGACACCCTCGAAGTCCGCTCGAAGAACCAGCGGAGGCAGTTTCTTCAACGTCCCACAAGATCCTTCTGCGGAGGATGACGGGTACGTTCATGGTCGTGGTCGCAAGCGCACGAAGTTTGCTAGGCACAGCGGTGCATGGAACTTGGTCGACACAGAAGAACAAGAGACGACACAGCATCCTCTTCCTGAGGCACAAGAGAATGGAGCAAGCAAACCGTTGGACCAGATTTCGCGACCGGAAGTAGTTGACTTGAGCTCGGATTCACTGGGTCAGGAACAAGACACCCTTCAACAGGTCGAACCTGACTCTACCGCTATCGAGCCCTCGGAAATCGACAGGCAAGGTTCTGCGACGACGGGTCCTGCTATGAACGAGCGTCACGCAGAACAGGAGATGGGCACAGACACGGAACCTCATACGGCAGACGAACTTACAGCTCATCAGCAGACTATTGCCAAAGAGGATTCCCCTGCTAACCAAGGACATGAGGCGGCACCGGACGATCGGGCTGAGGAAGAGCTTCGTCTTGAAATATCGGGCCGTCTTGATGACGACTCTCGTGGTGAAGTCGATCGGACTCTCAAAACTCACCTGCGGCAGGACCCTGTTGTTCATTCAGAGCCGGATCTCATTTTTCCTTCTCAGGCCGAGACCGTCGATTTGGCGCAGAATGAGGAGGTGGACGGTCCAGGTCTAAGTAACCTTGTCGAGCTTCCGGAGCAGACTCTCGAGGTACCGTCAGCTATCATGGGACCACCTCGGACACCGTTGAGACTAGGTGTGCTTCGAACACAGAGTGCCGGTAACGTCAGTGAATACAGCGAATCCGGGTCTGACGCCACTACAACACCTCGACTCCACCCTCTGGCATCCCCAGGCCTACCTTTAGTTTCACCCCTGGTTCAACGTTCTGGTGTTGATGTTGGGTATTTTCCACTTTATCAAGACAGCGTCTCCCAACTGGACGCATCTGCGGGTAGGAGGGATGCCGACATAATTGGGGTTCGGAGGGATATCTTTGAGACAGAGGCCAAAGCGGTGATAGGAAACGTGGGACTCAACATACGCATGGAGGACGAAGAGGTGACGCCTGAGACTGCGCACGGTTCCAGTCCATCTGACACGTCTGTGGTTTTCGTGCAAGAGACCACGACTGAAACACAGATATCATCACATGCGGATGCGCAGGCTCTATCTGAAAACGATTCGCCTGACTTGTCACGGACCCAAGAACTAGTCCCAGCACAGGAGCCAGACGTTCCGACTCCTAGCCTTGATGGCCAGCATTATGAAAGCACGATTACCGAGCAATGGCTGTCCTCAACAGAGGTCGCAATCAACCGGGAACTTTACGAACGCGAAGAATCACCCAGCCTGGAAATTGCAGTACAGACCGCCGAAGTGGTGGAAATCGAGGACGATGATCTTTACGGACCTCCTCCAGAAACCGCGTCCAATCTTGCATCTCCAATGATCCAGGACATGCCGCCACAACTTCCAATAAGTCCGTTAGACGTGGTGGAGCAATTTCTCCAGATAGCTTCTGCGGAGGAATTCGCTTCCGATGCCGCCCCTGATCTTATTGAAAATTCACATGAAGAGCCTCAACATCAACCTCCGGCCACTAATGGTCCAGACACGAGTTGGCAAGAGAAGATTACTGTCGGCGCGGTGGAATGCAACTCCCCAGGTACATATCCCGCTCCACCGTTCCCATTTCAACAAGGATGGCACAGAACCAAAGCTTCTCGCGCAAACAGTCGTCGATCGTCTGCTGTCTATACACCTATCGGATCACTGGATGGTAATGTGGATGACCGAGAGACCTTTCCGGCGAGTCTCGAGAATGGTTCCGAGCCCACACAAGCAGAGTTGCCATCTGCCGCTGAGTTGAGGCTAGCGTTTCAGTCTGCAGATATCGATAATCCAATGCAGGTTGTGGATGCTACTGGTGAGGACGTTCTGCATGTTGAGGTAGAAGAGACAGAGGACGTCAGAGTCGTCGAAGAACGCCCAGGCTTTGAAGACATGCAGCCGCCGGAACCCGACTCTGTACCAGGCGATGTGGATATGCTTGAGGGTGAAGCCGTTGCCGATAAAGTGGTCCTGGTTGACACGACAGGAGTCGAGGCAATCGCCACTACTGAAGAGCGGCAGACGATTTCAGTTCAAGACGACCACACCCAAGTCGCACTTTCACCTCACAGTCCACAGCTGACAGACGTTGCTGCGGTCCAGTTACCTACACCGAATGACACACAGCAAGAGCAGGATTTACGTGACCGTGATGATGACCTTGAGGCAGTGCAGGAGCAGCCAGATATCTCTGCGGGCATGCCCTCACCTCTTCTTACCCAGGAAGGTGCAGCCGTGGCGGAGAAAGTCGCGCAAATCGAAGCAGAACCAGAAGTCGCTACTCCCGTAGCAGCAACTACCAATCTCCAAGTACAGCCTGAAACGACAGCCGCTCGTCGCAGCTCTCAACGGCTCTCCACCAGAAAGTCAATCATGTCAAAGAACATCTCGAGTCCTTACTTCACCCCTCGTAAAGCACCGCGGGCCGCATCATCCTCTCCAACGCGGAAGGAAAATATCAATCCATCAACGCCACGGCTTAGCAGCCCCATCTCCTCTCCTTCGCGTGGTCGCCTGAAGTCGCCATCGCCATTGCAGCCAATTGAAGAGCAGGACAATGGAACAATCCTGGTTGATCAACGCGAAAGCTTTAACACATCCAACGAGATTCTTAAGCGTCAAGAAAGTGGTACTACAACGACTCTAGCCTACCATCCGCGCTTGGAGTCTCTGCACGAGCACTTCGGTCAGTTGGTCGATATCATTGGCGTTTCTGCTGAACATTCGTCTAAGCCGGAACGGTCGAAGCTAGGACCCAAGGATTATTTCACGACTCTTACTCTGGCAGACTTTTCGGTTGAGTCTGCAGTTACCGTGCAAATTTTCCGACCTTCCAAGACTGCACTGCCAGTCGCTCGACGTGGCGATGTGATTTTACTGCGGAATTTCAAGGTCCAAACGTTGAACAGAACATTCATGCTTATGAGCAGTGAGGCATCGTCCTGGGCTGTGTTTGAGCGTGATGTTAATGCGTCGACTTCCTGGTCTGATGTCATTGTGGCAGGGCCGCCTATCGAGTATGGTCAGGGCGAAATAGCGACGGTGAACTCGTTACTTTCGTGGTGGACAACAGAAGGCGAGAAACATTTTGTTCCATTAGAACTCGAAAATGCTGTTGACGAAGTACATATGGTCAACGGAGCATCGACTTCACCCAGTCCGAAAAAGAAGCCCACGCCACGCTCTCGACGGAGGGCGAATATCGCAGATAATCTCGACAACGAAAATGAACAGGCCATCGAGGACGAAGATGTCGTGCCGAATACGCAGTCAGTGCTCGAGACCAACAATCTAGAGAGCCCAAAGACGAAGCCACTACCGAACAACCGCCGGAGAGGAAACATGACCGACCATTCCGGCAATGAAGGCGAAATGAGCGATGTTATCGAGGAAGACGAACCCAGCGAGACTAATCAGCCAGAGAACAAGATTAGCAATCGTAGAGGGTCGACTATTTCCATCGCTTCCACAGCTTACAAGCACCCTGGCAACGAATTCACACCTCGGCGAAGCACTCGACATCGAAGATCTCAGAGCGTGGTACATGAGCTGCGAGATGGGACTAAATATGTCGACGATGACCGGCGGAGAAGTGGTAGCGTCGTGCATGAGCTGAGACTCGGGGCTACTTATGTTGATGATTAGATGTCTTTCGACCGCCAATGGAGTATTGGTTTGTGAAGGCTACGGTGCTTGGTGGGTATCCTTGATTATATGAGCATAGCATGGCGTTGGATGGAGCTTTGGGGTTGGCATGGGGCATAGCGCACATGTATAGATATGGATGACAGTGCACTGTCGCTGTTGCCTCCGCACGTATTATCACGAGTACTTCTAATGGTTCCTGAGATCATGGCACACAGCCCCTCAGGTGAAAAGTATTGTATGCATTCAAACTCGTAATATTCTCTGTCTCTAAGGTATTCGACCTTATTTACACAACCATCAATCTCTTTACATGAACACCAAAGCCAAAGCCGTTACCGTGGCAAGGCCAATTGTGGTCCACCCGGTCACAATAACCTGCTTGTTCGTCAGGGCCGCACCAGTATCCCAAACCAAATGTCGGATGCCGTTCAAGCTGTGGTACGTGAATGGGAAAGCGAGGAAAGTTTTGGCGAGAACCTTTGCGAAGATGGGAAGAGCACCGAAACTGGCGGCCACGGCGGCGCTCTCAAGGTGCCAACCAAATAGAGGAGCGACGAGATACGCGGCACCGTAGGCGTAGACAGCCACTGAGAGGAACGCGCCGGTGATTCGGTTGAAAGATGACATGTACCATGTTATTTGGGGGCGGTAGATGGAGAGATGGGGAGAGACGGGACGGTGTTTGCGTTGTTCGGCGAGGATTTCACCGCCGGCGGTTTGGGAGACGGTGGTTGTTGCTGCTTGTCTGGTTGATGTTAGTATGGGTTTGGGGATTGTAAGTGCAGGTGTCAATTTGGCAGAGTTGCAGCAATTGGACGGGGTTTGAGTCGAGTCGTGGGTGGGTCGCGGCAGAGTGCACTGGCAGCCCTGGGTTGAATGTGAGGTGCAGGGGGTATGGTTCCAGCTCTTCTTTCACTCCTTCTCTTCGAGGGTCATGATGTCGCGTGAACGACAACGTGAGATCGGAGGTCGGAGATCTGGTGCGGGTACGGTGATGCCGTCCATGAAGTGGATTGGGTCTGAAAAGTTCGGGGGCTTCTCACCTGTATTGAAGATGTTGACCCATCGCTATGGCTGCAGGGGCGGACAGTCTCGACAGAGGAGTCTTGGTGAATGCGGAGGGATTGGCTGCGGCTACTATCATGTTGTCAGTCCTGGGGATGGAGATCTAGGCAAAATAAACTCTTACGTCGCCGCGTGGTCGCCTGCAGCATCCGTCGCGAGATCATGTTGGCCGACATTGTGACGACTCGGTGTGGGATGAGTATCTCGACTGAAAGCCGGGATTGAAGCTTCGTGATGTCGACGAAGTCGATGCTTCTCGTCGGAAGCGTCCCTCGGCCTTGGCACCGGATTGTATTGCGTCAACACTGATTGGTTGGTGAAGCCGATAATTACCTGGGGCTTCACATAGCTCCGGGGAAAGCTGTATCAGACTTGACTTTTCATTATCTCGCCAGGAATATTGAATTCACGTCGACACGATTGCATTCCCTCATACTGTGCGCATTAAGTTGTGGAGCAAATGGAGACTTTGAAGATGGTAGGGCTGTTCATCAAGTGCGGGTGCCATGCGAAGGGGTTGAGAACACCCACATGCCATCATGGTATAGAGTATCTTCGAATGGGAACATGTGTCTCCTCTTTTGCGAAACGGTACAAGCTTGCTGTTCGGTTGATGTCAAGGATGATGGATTTATGGACGCGAGTGTCCTGACCATGGTGAGGCTTCTGCTATGTCCAAGAACATCATCTCTGCACAAGAGCTCCATGGATTTTCTAAAAAGAGCAAATAGGACAGAAAAATATAGAGTCTGCAAGAACGCCTTGCAGTCCTATAGTTCCTCCATGGCTGCGTTAAACGTAGTCCGTGAGTAATATCGACCTCGACTTTGACTCCGACTTCGCTGTTCCGTGATGGTTGCAACTGCGGCTCGACGTGAATTTGAGCGCGTGAATGCCGCCTATCCAGCCGACGATGCACAACAAGTCTCTTGTGTGTCAATGGGGAAGAAGAGGTCGATGGATGTGCAGTGTACCGGAAAACGCCATCATTTTGTGGTTGAAGGACGCTGTCGCGGTCGAAGGAGAAAAAGTCCAGTGCCTGAGGACCTCCCCTAAAACTAGCCTTCACGATGCCGACGCTGCAGCATCGCCCGCGCACTCCCTCCTGCGGTGCGGCCATTCACTCCATCATAACACACTTCCCACACTCGCTCTCCATCAACAATGCCATCATCTTCATCTTCTCTATCCATCATGGCTGAACATCTTAGTTTTATTACGTTGAAGTATGCTAGGCCCGGTTCCTGTATCTGTCGCCTCACTGCCACCGATTTCATTCGATCCGTGTGTCCTCTACATGGTCAACACAGGCCTATCACCGAGAATCGGAAAAGACGCGACGATGACGATGACGCCGACTATGAACCTGGCAGGAAAAAGACGCCAGCATCAGTACAGAAGACCAGAAAAGCGCGCCGGATCACCTCTCCTCGCCGTCATACCGTTCCTGTGCGACAACGTCAGCAACGGCAATCTATTGGAAACAGGCCTCAGATAACAAACTCTGTGAGCCCTCCAGCGTTACTGCCAGCTCGTCTCCCTCCTTCACCACCTTCAAGCCCTCCCGATCGGACAACCTCCAGCTTCCTTAGGCTGGACTCTTCGACTCGCCTGCGAATATACCGACATCTTCTGGTTCCGGAATCACAAACCATCAGGTTTCTAACGAAAGGGTCGACAATCAGGCCGAATCACCTCAATCCAGAGCTTGAACCATCCATTATCTTTCTGAACCGGCAGGTGTATCGAGAAGCGTCGCAGATTCTTTACGGCGAAAATACATTCGTCGCATCAGATCCATCTCAGCTGTTCCTGCCAAACGGTGTACAGGGACTACGACGCAAGACCACGACGTATATCCAACACCTAATGTTCAAAAAGAGAGCGTCCATTTCCACCTTGTGTATGGAAAGTGGAGACACGGTGTACGAGCCTATTTGGAAGATGATGCGCGACTACCCTGGATTTCTCAATCTGAAGAAGATCACGCTTCATCGAGAAGTTATGCGCCCCTCCGACTTTTGCCTGATGGCTTTGCAAACATACTTGAACAAGCATGAGGCTGGAATCGGCTCAGACGAGTGTATCAACAAGAGAAAGGCATTGATTCATGCGGCTGCGAAGCTTGCATATCATACTGCAACCAGAGACGCGGAGTTCCATGGGCTGCACATTACGCTGGAAAATAAGAAGGAATACGGCTTTACCCGACAAGCTCTAATGGGCAATGTCTTCGAGGTTTGTTTGACCAAGGGTGATGACACTGGGTCGCCTGCAAATTTGTTTCTTCACAGGAATGTATGCACAACACTGTGGCTGGAAAGAGAAGCCGGGATCAAAAGAGCTGAAGAGGCGTACCACGAATACTTTGAGCGCTGTCGAGCAGTACTTAGGATGGCTGGCTAGAAGCCATACGACTTTGTGCGCATTATGGTTGGAAAGTCCCTGTATCGAGTTCAAGTCGAGCTAGCTATGCATCACTGAGCACATCCATTATCAACGAGGTCCAGAGAGCAAATATTCAAGCAAGGTTCCGCTCCTGCAGTACTTCGGATAGCACCGTATGAAAATGGAATGCCGCTGTTTTATGAAGTTTTTACGGAGTATTCCACGGTTCAGTGCGGATATCAACGGTGCAACTGTAAAGCTTTTCGAAAGCAATAATGAGGTAACAACAAGTAGAAACATTTCGCCTCTGCAAATGTCACGTCGCCATTTTCTCGGAAATCGACGGGTAGAGTGCTATCAGCAAAAGGGCGGAGACGCGATGTTGAAAAAAGGCGTAGGGCATGAGTAGAAAAAGAAGTAATGTTTGTGATAAGGCGTGCGTACTACATCTTGGAAGATCCGGTGGGATGACATTGGCAACGGGGATCGCCTTCCCAAGCCGAAAACCTTCATCAATAGGGCGTGCTCGTACACACGGTCGCCATAAGCCTTCGCCATCAGTTTCCCCATTCTGGGCAGACTTTTCATACATTATATACCCAGTTATTCATATCGTCAAGAGAGATGTAACAGTCTACACATAGCCTCCAGGGAGTCTGTAGAACAAACATTCGATATGCTCGCTCAACCAGCTGTCGCTGTATTTTCGCCCGAATACTCCTTCAATGCGCACATCTCCTCCCCAGCAGCTGTACAGTTACGGCCAAGGTCAGACAGACCGATCAAGCACATATTCACGACGAGACCTGCCACAATCACGGACGCACCAGCTATCGCCAGTCTAGGCTCAAGAGTCTTCTCAACAACATTCGGTTTCTCAATACCTCCCTGCGATCTCAAAGCTTACCTGGACAAGGAATACAGTATCCCCGCAATCGAGAACGACATTCGCAGCGCCTCGACTCGACTCATCGTCGCATGCACCGGCCCAAATGATAAAGTCGTCGGATTCGCGCAATTGACTGAATTCACAAGTGAACCGTGCATCGAAGACCTTGAGAGCATCGTCGAGTTGCAGCGATTATACGTTGACCCGGATTACCATGGCTCCGGTATAGGAAAAACACTGACCAAAGAAGTCGAAGCCATGGCCGGAAGCCAAGGGTATCGAATCATCTGGCTTGGTGTATGGGAAGGCAACTTTGCGGCTCAGCGCGTGTACGAAGCCATGGGCTTTACTAGGGTTGGGGAACATGAGTTCAAAATGGGCCGGTGTATCCAGACGGACTGGATCATGATCAAAGATTTATGAGGGAGGCTTTTGGTATTTGGCGCTTTGGGGTTTGACTTGAGTGGGAAATGTGACCTTAGATATGAAACCCGTGTGATTCATGGACGAGAACGAAACGGGCGATTAACGACAGGTCTGTTTAGTCCGTCTTGGACTCCGTTTTGAAACCATGGATAGACTCTCAAAATGAGAATCTGATGGCTGAAACCACTTCTGAGCAATGGAATTGTGCTGCGAATGTGAGCTGCCAAGCTGAAGTCCATGGTAGAAAGAAAATGAGAATTCATGAAAACTGAAGCTTGAAATCATACGGGCATGATTCATGAGGATCAGTGCTTGGCGGAATACTTGACTCGTGGTCTGTATACTTCTCCAACCGTGTTCACTTCAATGCGCGGTCTGTGTAGCCTTTGAATACACCTCCCATGATGCGCGGCAGATGATCTGAAGACAGAAGCCTGCCCCGAGAAGCACAGTCTATTCTCTGTCTCCTCAGTCCGTTTCCGCCGCAATCATGCACAACGCTCTCAATCGAGTCCAAAACACCTTCGGTTTCTTCACCACTTGTGCCTTTACACTCGCCTGCATCATTGCTCTCCTCTCCTTAGTCCCTATTCCCCCTCCTACCGAGTCACCCAGCGCCTCCATATCCGTCCGCAATGTACAAGTCGTCAAGGGTCGGCCTCATTACTACGCCACCAAACGCGAAGAATATGCGCAGATAAAGTTCGACCTCGACGCAGATCTATCCAGCCTATTCACCTGGAACACGAAACAACTCTTCGTCTACGTCACGGCAAACTATCCCAGCGACAAGAACTCCCAAACAAGAAACTCCGAGGCCGTCATCTGGGACGCCATTATCCCCGCGACATCCACACCCTACTCCTGGCAGAACCTCAAACAGAGGTACTTCCCCGAAAAGAAATCCAAGTCGAAGAGCAGGAAAGGTTCGGATACCAAGTCCAAGACTACCGACCTCGTCAAGCCAGGAGTCATATCTCTGAAGAACCAGAAACCAAAGTATCAGATCACAGATCCGACGGGCGTGCTTAGCGAGCGAGGAAATGCTACGCTGCAGGTAGGCTGGAATATACAGCCTTGGGTTGGTGCGATGGTATGGGATAAGGGCTATCTGGGCAGCAGAGTAGGAAAATGGGGTGCTGGAAAGGTCGGAAGGAGTGAGGTCTTTACGTTCCCGCAATTGAAGGGAAAGACAGAAGCTGTCAAGGATAGGGATGGACTACAAACACCGAAAGTTGGTTCGGCGTCGCCCGTGGTTGAGATATAGGTGGCCTCCACTGATGAGATCATCACACAATGTCGATCGGTGACAAACGACGTCCTGGTGTAGGAGGGCTTGATGCTGTCCAACATATTCTCACGTGGTGACGTGCAATGCGCACGCGGTTTCAATACCACGATGAACGTGGATTCTAAGGTCGTCTGTGTCGTCTGATGTGCTCGCATTGTCTGTCCGCTGGCGACGTCGTATTGGGATGGGCTTTCGATCGATATCGAGCCGGAAAGCTCTCAAGACCGGCCCACTGTTGATGGGAGGCTTGATTGTCAGATGGATTTCAGAGCAACTTGGGCCTGTTCCATGCCGGCGGCCACTTCAGGGCTGATCACGAACAAGAGAAACGGACCCTCAAACCTCCCTGTACGATCATTTTGACAGGGATTTAGAAATGACGAAGGACACCACGTGCCGGATCCAGCCTCGTTTCGCCTTCATCTGATGATCTGGGGCAGCATTACACGACGTGAGTAAAAGAATCCGTAGATAGGGTTGATCTGTACGTTATGCTCTGGACGAGGCATCATTTCCTGTGTTGCAGCCTGCACAAGTCTCAGGATCTGATGGTCGTGGACTGATATGGCGCTTTGCTGTCCAATCAAAGATGTTGCAACCACCAACCTTGAAACAAGGGTGGCATAAGAAGAGTCTCAGCCTCGGCTTGTTTGTCTTCCACCAGAGTGTTTCATCTATTTGCCGTTCTAAATCGCCAATGTCAAACATGATCTTCCTTTCAACTGTCATGGTCAGCCAACGGTCGCCCGTGCCCGTCGGACTCTTGGATTTGAATGTCAAACGGTCGGTCTTGCGCGCGTGCATTCTATGGCTCTAGTACTTCAAACTTGTGCACTTGTCTGGACAGACACAAACATGGTAGGCTTCTTTGTCTGCACGCGTCCACACGACATCATACATATTGCAGAGCCCCCTCTTCTTGCTCTCGGCGCTCAACGTTTATTTGTTCTCTCATCTGCGTTTTGAATTCTTATCATATTCACGAAGATAAATCCTGTCTCATCGCGGCAGGAGCACTTGAAATCGTGCACTCTTTGGACAGACCGTGCCTTCCACAGGTCTCAATTTCCTCCTCCTAACCAGATCAATTCACGACAGTACATTAAACTCTCACCGACTTCGCAGCAATGCATTTCAGCCCGATATTGATCCTCCGCGGCCCCCAAGGAATTCTGGCTTTTGTCGCCATGGCTCTTGGAGCAACCGGTAAGTCCTGCTCAAAAACCCTAGCTGTTGTCGTTGCTGATACTCTGCTCCAGTTGCAAATGTGCTCAACACTCACCATCCCGAAGCCACCGTCCCAGCAGCTGTCATCTTCTTCGTCTTTACCGCTGTCTTCACCCTGCTGGTCACCGTGCCATACACAATTCTGACCCCTCGCTATTTCCCGGTCCTAGCTTATCCACCTGCAATGCTTGCCGCCGAAGCTGTCACCTCCGTCTTGTGGCTTGCGGGGTTTGCGGCTATGGCAGATCTTTTGCGAAGATCCAACATCTGTGAGGTTGGAGCCTGTGCTTCAGCAAGAGGGAGCGTTGTCGTTGGTGTATTCGAGTGGTCAGTATTATCAACATTTGTCCCCTTCGGCTAGTCTAATGGTTTGCACAGCATCCTGTTTGGAGCCACAGCCTATTTCGCCTTTTCCCATGTCTTCCTTGATGGCAAGTTCGGCGGAGACAAGACCGTCAACAAGCAGTCAGAAGGGCAGAGATCGTGGTCAGGCACCGAGCCGGTGTAAATCTCTCAAGGGTTCGGAATTGATAACGTACCGCATAGGAGTTGATCATGAAGGGCGTGGTATCATCAAGAGTCGGACGGAGCACCTGCGGTCTAGCGATGCATGTGCGTCCTCGGTCTGAGGAAGACTGCCTGTTAGTGTTAGTGCATGCCAACTACTGCCAACAGTGAAGGCAACCAGATCCATCACACATGATCATCTGATGTTTCTGTTTCGGAGCTCCGGCTACTTTCGATCAACAACTGCGAGAACGATGAGATCTGCGAAGCTCCTCTCCTGTGTCGTCCAATCCTGAACATCGCCGCCCTCCAACAAACTTCCCATTCGTCGGCCAGATGGTCATGCCAGTAGAACTTGCGCATGTTCTCCTCGAGACTCTCCCAAGACCTGCCTTCGGACACGCGAGATATGAGTCTGTCAAGTATGACATGATTCTGTGGTGCTGCGTCAATCTGTGTATCCCATGCACTTGCGATGACCATAGAACACCAGAGAAGACAACATTGGAGCCAGTAGTTCTGTGAGATTTCGGGATGCTCGTTGAACGCCTCCAGGATGGGACGCAGTGGCCTGGCCAAAGGGATGTGGAAAGACATCTGATTGTACAAGTGTAGAAGGAACGCCAGCAAACCCCTAGCCAGCTGGGCCTCGATCGCCGTCAACGGCAAGGCCGAAAGACACTGCAGGTCGTAGATGGCTCGCTGCATAGTCATTTCTGGTCGAGCCACTGAAATGTTTCGATCCGGAGCTGACGAGATATAGTCGATCAGATCTGTCAGCTTGACCAAGAAGCTAATGAATTCTATGGCAATGTTCCTGCTCAAGGCGACCTCTCCGAATCCTTCGGGAAGTTTTGCAACTACCGTGCAGAGGTCTGCGGGAAAAGGAAGGCCTGGGTATGTCAGCGTGCTGATACGGTGGCCTGGCTCGTTGATCCGAGTCGCATAGCTGGGCTGTTGAGCATGCAAGAACGAGGCCAGCACTCCAAAGCTACTCTTGTCAGTCCCGTTGTCTACGAGGAGACGCTGAAACTTACGCCATCACACGCCCTCGCACAAAACTCTGGAGTGTACTGTCGTCGGCAGCCGCGTGGGACTTCAGCATATTCTCAAGTGCACGGAGATGGACCTCGAAGGAATCCACGTCGTTGATCATATACTGTGTCAATCAGACGCCGTGGTTCCAGCTCGGAATTGACAGGCTCACATTCAAGGTCAAAAGCGTGGACATGGTCAGCAAGATGAGGTCCTTGCGAGACCTTCCAGGCTCGACGAGGGCATTCCTCAGTTCGAGCATTGCCGCTCCTCGATGTCGGAGCAGCATTTTATCGGCAAAAGGGTCAGATCCTCTCCTCAGAACCCACGCCGCTCTGGTCATCGCAATTGTCGCTTCAAACAACATCGAATTCTGCATAGCAAGCGGTAGGACCACCGTCAAGAGCGCATTGCCTCCATGCTGCAGGCTGACGGCTTGCGCTTGTTGCGGAGCCCACACTTGAATGTCTTGAGCAAACTTTCAGCATGTTCCCCAGATCGAACCTGGGTACCGTGGTACCGGTAGTTACTCACAATAGTCGGTCATGAACTTGACGCCTTTGGATGCTTTGGAAACGGGGTATTGTAAGAAGGGATCTATGCGGTACCCACCTTCGATAGTGAGCAATGGTGAGGGACATCGGCTGTTCTCAGAGTCATCATCGGTTTTTGGACTTCGGCTGCGCCTTGAATTCCGCCTTGACAGCAGGAGAGCATGGCCACGGCCACTTGCTCTAGCATGGTCTCCCCGCTGGTCAGTCATGACACCTTCGGTCGACGAGACCGCAGTTGGAACCAAGTCATCGTCTGGCTGACCCCGCGGTGACCATGGGTGCAGATGGATGGAATTTTCTCTTCAGGAGCGTTCAAAACAGTGCTATACTAGGACAGGTCGACATCACGGCATGCCGGAGTACGAAAGTCTGCCACGGGCGACGTGGTTTCCGCAGCGCATTTAATTCCCTTCCCTGGCGGTCGACAGCGCCACCGGGTCAGTCCGACCCCAAGCACTCACCCTTGTTGGCTCCATGATTGACCGTGAATCTGAGATCAAGCTGGGACGATTGCCGAAAGCCGCATGCGAGCACCATTCATCCAATCAGGGATGGGCCTTCAAGCCTGGCGTTCCTGCACGGTTTGTCAGCTTTCTGGAAAACACGTCCCCAGCCTGATGGCCTGAACAAGACCAAGGTCGCAGAGGGACACTTTCAATCAGCAAAAGCAATTGACAAATGCATCCCAAGGGGATACGGTCAATTAATCAAGTTTGGCAAGCATTTCCTTCCCAATTCGGGAAATTCAAGCTGTCAGACAGCAGAGCTAACATGGCAAAATTGATCGTTCGAGATTGTCTTTTGTCCGTCATTCATGGAGGTTCCCATTGTGGACATGCTCGTAGAGGATACATTCATTCTTCCTCTTCGTAAACGAGACCCACGATAAGACGCCAAATCAATCCGTCGATCGGCCCTCGGCCAAAACGCCCGACAACTCCCCATCATCCGTATCCCCATACATGGCCCAGAACATCATACCATTCATACCATTCGTCTTCGCAAAATCCATCTTGATCCGTATGCTATCCGGGTCATCATACGATATGATCTGCTGTTGAGCCACGCTCGCATTCGATGTACTGTACACGTACGGAGTCTGACTCGAGTTGTCGTACCCACTGACCCATCCAGGTCCCGCCCCGTAGCTGCCGTCAGACTGCTCGACGATGACATTTTGGGATTTGAGGCTTCGCCATCCCCAGTACCCGGAGTCGCCATCGGGGGCTTCGTCAGTACTTCCACTGGCATGACCGGCGACGGAGGTGTACAGGCCATCTTTTGCTGGGTTGGAGTCCTGCAAGGCACGAGTTAGTTCGAGTCCTTAAGTGCACACTTCTGGTAGCCAGCGGACTTACATTGTTTAATTTATATCCAAAGCCATAGAAGGGTATCCCTTTACAACTGCGTCAGCATTACTTGCAAGCATACTCGGGCATAGGCTGGATATATCTTACCGAGAGAAAGTTTCTCCATGGGAAACCCGCCGTTTTGATGCCACGCCATGATACCATCGTACCCGTATTGTTGGTTAGCATTCCCCGGATTCGGTTTGAATGCGCCATTCGACCCTGCAGTGACCTTGCCTTCATCCTGCAAGTTCCATAGATCGTACGCCATGAGGTAAAGGCGTGTAAAGTACGGGATGTACGGCGTCATATCGACATACTCGAGTTCGTTTGTCGAATTGTTTTGCACCAAGAACAACTCCATATGTACGGCGGCGGTGAGCTCTCCATCAGGCATCGCTGACTTCAGAGCTTTGAGCAACTTGAGATAATTGGCCGCATCGGTTTCTGGTCTGTCCGTACCCACATGCAGATCGCCTGGGAATTCCCAGTCTGCACAGCTTGGTCAGTACTTGAGAATCAAATCTTCCTAGAGCATGTGACATACCAAGATCCACACCAGCAAGTCCATATCTTTGGACCACGGCTTTTATGGACGACACAAAAGTCGCAATCCCCTGGTCCGTCGAGACGATGTCGGAGAAATATTGGCCCCCTTCCCCATAGCCACCAATGCTCAGAAGTACTTTGACGCCGTGTGCTTGGGCTGCTGTGCTAAGCTCGTCCATCACGTCAGGGTCATAGCTGATGGTGTTGTCCTTCTGGGTTTTAGCAAACGCGTAGTTGATGTGGGTTAGGTATTGCCAGGGAATTTTGGAGATTGGGAAAATCTTGGTGTGTGACACACCAGTACCGAAATATCCTGTTACCGTGTGGTTTGCCCAACTTTCTGGAGTTGGGGTGGGACTTGCAGCGCTGGACGTGGAGGAAATACTGGTGAGCGTGTTTGAATGGTTTGATGTTGAGATCGGGCTAGGTGTATAGGTGGTTGAATGCGAGCTGGGTGGGTGAGTAGTTGAGACTGACCACGTCGTCCAGGTAGAAGAATCCGGTGTAGGACCCGGTGGAGAGGGGGGCTTTGACGACCAAGATTGAGCTTTGGACTGCCACTGTTGGCCGTATGGTTGGGGAGACCCTTGTCGGCTGCCAGACTGGCCATTGTGATCTGGCAGTGGTGTCGGGCCTGCGATGCTGGCAACCTGGATTGATGAAATTGCTGCTTGCAAGTAGCTGATAAGGCCACTCAAATCCGAGTCGCTTAGATCCACTCCATTCAGATCCAGGGTTTCCAGATCCAGGCCGCTCAAGTCCAAGCCAGTAACATTCAATATGTCAGCTAATTGTACATCGTTTGTGCCTTGATCGTTTGATGATGAAGTGCCCTGCAAGTAGCTGACCAGGATGCTCAGATCGATTTCACTTATTATTTGCACAGTACCGTCTCCTTGATCGTGGGATGGGGAGGTTGCTTGAGGGTAGCCAGACTCGCCACTTTGACTACCTGGTGCATGGTCGTTGTCAGATGGTATACGGATTAGAGTAAGCGTCTTTTCTGGCACAAATGCCGTGGACGTAGGGTAGGTTTCCGGCGGGACCGTCGTAGTAGTCTGCACCGTAGTTGTGTTGTAGTAGGGGGAGATGCTTGAAGACGAAGGAAGCTGCCCTAGCGCACGGCGATGTCGATGGTGGTTGTGCGGTGGATGGCACTCAACAGCTGCGATTAGCAGCGACACGAAGAGTATTGACAACATAGTGCTGTCGGAGTCGCGAACCTGAGACTGGTGGCCCTGGCCAAAGCCATTCTGCAAAGGCAGAGGCAGCATACATGTACACAACAAGAACGAACATCAGGGGTAAGTGCATCTATGATTCCAAACCTACCTCGACAGTGAGTTCGAGCATCTTCCAGCCACCAGATTGCAATGCCACCGAGGCTTTGGAAGGTGTTGCTGAAAGACAAATGTTAGACATGACCTGGCCAGTCTTTGATCTTGAAGGCAGCAGCCAGCCCGGCAATGCTTCATTAGAAAGTTCGCCAATGTTCGTGTCAATTTGATCACCGCGATCTGGTTCCTTTCGCGTGCCGCCAACTTGAGATGTCATGCGGGATTGGAACTTATGCTTATTTTTGACGACGGAGATGGAGCCACAGATACTGTTCGGTACTGTCGCTAACAGGGACGCTAATTGTGCATCAGGTAGTATCAATCTGACATGCGTCGGTCCAGCTTGATCAGAAATTGTTCACGGTCATGAGAAAGTGACGCGTGTCAGTTGAAGTTGAAGACATTGCAAAGTGCCCAGAACACGCAACTCGTATGTAGTAATGCTTCACCGTAACAGATCGGTACGGTGAACCTGTGGGAATGTCGCCGCAGTCAAACTCGCCCATCAATCTACAAATTGACTATCATCGCGAGAGTCTTGCGCCGCTTTCATCCTCATTCTTTTCAACCTAGGCAGGCGATACAGGGACATTGTGGTGTTCACTTGCTAGTATGCCAGCCTAGGAGACACTGATCACTGAAGAGAGGCAACTCTGTCTACGGAGTGAGTAGTGAGCGGCACGTTGACGATTATGCACATCTCCAGGCAGGAATCCTTACGGTAAGTACACACCTCGGCACTTGTGAGACTACAATGAGCAATTACTCTTTCTGCCAGGCCGGAACTCATCCTGAAAGAACGGACCGATCGTCGGCAGATCGAGGCTGATGAGAGACAGCTTGATGTGGGAGCATTGTACTCGGAGGCCGGGGTAATCGCGTGCAAGTTACAACGCAGATTGTCCTAACAGTTCACTTTCCACCTGCTACATGCAGCGCAAATCATCTAATGTCGCCAACATGCGCTAGAACGATGACCAGCCCTGCTTGGTATTCCTGATGTTTACATTGTGAGACCCTATGACGGAGAAGGTGGTCCAGTCAGCTGCAAGTCGTAGAACAGACCTTACACCCCAATGGCACAGGTTTACTCTTGCAGTCTCGGGCAGTGCTATATGAAGGAAACACAACATCAAAGCCAATCGTGAGGCTCGGTCCCAGTCCAGGATTGTCGCGGGACAGAAGACATGATGATGACGATGTGATTACCGTGGTAAGCCCCAGCACATCTCCCGTAGAGATGCGTGGGAGTTGTGTACAGTAAGTCCCCCACGGGGAACATGCATGGGTCAGCCGGCGTCTGGATTTTGCCCCGGAACCCGACGTTGCTGGGACTGTCGAGAACTCGGAACCCGAGAAGCGGCTGACAAATACGACTAGCAAGACACTCATTCGAACGACTTTCATGAGGACATGCATCACAGGTCGATGGTGTGGCTATCTGCTTCTAGCCTCGCCAAAAAAGGAATTGTGACAGTTGTGTTACAGTCTCGCTCTCTCTCTCCCAGCCTCCTTCTTCGCCCTCTCCCTCAACTCTCTCCGCAAAATCTTCCCCGACGCATTCTTTGGAATCTCATCCACGAACACCACACCTCCTCGAAGCTGCTTGTGCGGCGCCGACCTCGCTTTGACAAACTCCATCACCTCCTCAACAGACACCCCGGACAAACCTACCACAACGACATAAGCCCTCGGCAACTCTGAGCTCGGGTCGTCCGGCGCAGGCACGCCAATAACTGCCGCCTCCCGAATCGCAGGATGCGTCACAAGCAAGTGCTCGAGCTCGGCCGGTGCAATCTGCAGACCCTTGTACTTGAGCAGTTCTTTCTTGCGGTCGACCATATAGAACTTTCCATCGCGTCGAACAGCGATGTCTCCTGTGCGAAACCAGCCATCATGGAACGCTTCCGCGGTTGCCGTAGCATTGTTCAAGTAGCCTCTCATCACTGTGGGACCACGAACGAGCAATTCTCCTGGCTCGCCGTCGTTCACATCACTGAAGCCGTCATTAACCAGTCTGGGTCGCAGGTCAGCATGATCAATCGTGAAGTTGCTCCATATTTAGGTACGTACCGAACCTCGAGACAGGGGAGAATCGGACCAAGACTTCCGACTTCATCGCCCTGGTAGGTCTGGGCCAGTGTAACTGCGCCTGTAGTTTCACTCAGTCCCCAAGACGGCGCGACCAGTGAACTTTTGTCGATGCCGAGTCTTGCACTGGCAGAAGCCTGTAGGTTTGCGTCCATTGGTGCGCTTCCGGCGCCGGCTCCCTTGAGATGAGCAAATTGATCCGTCACATCAGAGGACTTGGCTATCCTGAGGTAGATGCTCGGCACAGTAAACAAATACGTGATTTGATACTGCTTGATATATTGGAGAAAATGATCCCATTGATATTTCCTCATCCAGACGACAGGCCCTCCTCCATAGAAAGCAGAGATAAAATATCCGAAGAGACCGGATATGTGACTTGCTGGAAGGTGAGCCAGTGTACGGAAGTCAACATGCTCATAAGTTCCCTGCTCGACCTGCTTGTGTGCAGCCTCTCGACCTTGAAAGTGCGTGATAAATACCTGTGAGACCAGGTTTGCATGGGATAACATCACACCTGGTATATCTTAGTGAGTCATTGCGGCTAGCTCATTTACTGGGCGCTTACCTTTCGGTACACCTGTCGTGCCCGATGACCAGATAACAACGATGATACTCTCTGCGAGCTGGCGTTGCTCCGTGATTTTCTGCCAATCGAGTCGGTGTTGCGACAACAGATCGACGTCATCTAACGCTCTCTTGAGAGCCAAGGAGGGAGTCGATTCGAGAATCAGGACGTTTTCTGGTGGTATATGACACGTTATTGCTGCTTTCCAAGCAACAGCCTTCACCTCGGAGCTGCAGATAATCACTTGAGACCGAGCAAGCTGCACTTGATGGACAAGCTCGTCGACTGTCGAAGAAGCGCTTGCAGCTGAGTAGACTCCACCAGCTGCAATGATCCCAAAGAATACTGCTGGAGCCATGACTTGGCCGTAGCTTATAACAGTGACAACATCTTTGTTCGGTCCATTGGCGCCTATGCTATAACTGGTTCTCAGGCAGTGTGCAATGCGTTGGCTCAGTTGTTTTAGTTCCCGCTTCGTAAGGCGACATGGTGGGACTTCTGCCGCTGCATGAAGAACGGTGTCGTCCTTTGCCAGGCTATGGTCGGATTCTGCTTTATTGATGAACGAGCACCTCTTGCAACAACGCAAACTCACCGCATACCGAAGAGAAGGGACAGCAGATCCAATTTTGGCCAATTTACGCTAGGGTACGTGATGTTCCGGTAGACTTTTGTCGCGTCAACTGGAGTCTCCATGGACAACACCATTTGTATCAGTTGTAATCAAGGTAATCCTGATCTCACAGATGAAGGATTGGGAAATGGGAATGTTCGCCATAACTTCTGAAGCTTCTCAGGATGATCCTGTTCATATAGATGTTCACTCGCGAGAGCTCAATGGTCAAAGCCAGAAATCTGTCAATGACGGCTGATGTTGGGTGCACAATATTCCTCAAGCATCGCAAGGCCAGGCTTCGGTCGTGACCAATATCACAGTCGACCGACACATGCAGTTGACGACCGGCCGGCTCCCCAGTTTCGTGCGGGGAAGTCACGTATATCTCTATCCCACTGTGCCCGTGTCTGTACTCCAGGGTGGCAATGATCATGCGGAGTCTCGAGCCATCAAACTCGATATCCCAAGGGGCCTATTGTGTACTCCGTAAGGTGGTCGTAACTGTGGAAATTGACGGACATCATGATGAGTACATCCGACTGGGTTGTATGCGAGTATCGGCCGGTGACTCGAGATTTACCGGATTGTAACCGGCCGGCCGGTCACCGTCATCCGGCTTTTCGGATTTCCGGCAACCATATTTGATACATCTGAGAGCATTACCACATGATAAAAGTGTACTAATTCTGTTGCACACAAGCGAGCCAGATTTGGGACCGGAGGGCACGCTGACGGATTTTGGTCACGGTGAGAGCTACTCTGAAACAGTCTTTTTTGAAAGCCAGAGCATTTCCGTAACACCTTGCCGTGATTGATGCTCAATCGAAGCCAAATCATCGCACAGCATGGGCGCGCCACAACAATGTGTGTCTCTCGCTCAGCTAGACCTGATGGGAGACTTTTTTTCGGGAGGTGCATCGCCTTCGACCTTCTCAACAGCATCAATGTGCTCAGACTCAACCTCCACTGATTGGAGAACATCAACCTGCGACAGCTCTGGTGAAAGCCTGTATGGTGTATCGCCTTGCGGACGTGATGAAGTCGGCGGCAACAGGTGCACTGGTGCAGAAACCCCGAACCAGTTGAAAAGAAAACGCTACTCGGGCCCCAAGAACTTCGATGCCAAGAAATCTGCATCACCCATCAGTCATGTTACTCCACGGAGTGATCGCAAAGTCAGAAAGTCGAAGCAGCAGAGTATGAGTCATCCCGCTTCAATAGATTGGTTCTTCAGCACTTTTCTATCAACCTCCACAATTACCGATAATGAACGGATTCTGCTGGAAGAATTGGTGCCGGAAAGCGTGGTTGACGCATTGTCCGTCGATGCTGCGGGGGAAACCAGGTTGAATAAGCCGCAATCCATATGTGCCGGCGCATACAAGCCACACAACACGTGGCTCGATCCAGCGTTTGAGCCAAGGAGAAGAAAAAGTGCACCTTGTAGGACGTGGCAGTTCGAGGCAGATAAGCACCAAACAAAATTGCAAGCCACGTTTATTGGCTGCAATTCCGTCGCTGATCAGGATTGGGGGATGCTTGAGGCGTTTGAGCCTTGAGAGCAAGAGCTGTCGACCACAAGAGTATAGCCCGCAAACAGGACATGCAATATATTGGCTGAATCAAGCCACATCTGCGCCAGCGGATGGATCAAAGAACATGTTGTTCGAGATATCAAACATCCAGTCTTCCCCTTGTAGAATGGTTGCGAAATCGATCGTATTATATGTCTGAGTGTCCTCAGGGTTCTGCTGCAACAAGTCTGTAGAGGCGTCTTTCGGAGATTTGGCACGGTGAATCAGACGTTTGACCACCAGATAGAAGTTTTGACAAGGGTGCTGCTTCAGTAGAGTGGCCATTCGCTCGACCTGGACTAGTAATTCGTTCTCCTGGACAGGGTCTGGATAGATTTGCAGTATCTGGAACCCCAAAATGATCGCAAATGTAAGGATCAAGCCGTCGTAGGTTGGGGCCCATGAAAAGACCCGCTTGAAGGCGCTGCAGTCCTCAATGTTCATAAGGAGATTATGAATCAGTCGTAGAATATGTGTGCTGATCTTGACGCAATCTTGCTCGGTCGATGGAGAGTGGGGTTGCGAGGCCTGCCGTGTGGAAACAAAAAGGACACCTCCCATGATGATTCTGGCATAATGATACTGGAGCATAAGGTGGGAACGTTGAAAGGACTCTTGATGAATGAAGTTGTCCTCGAGGCGAGCATCCCACTTATCGAACCAAGCTTTCAGATCTCGTTCAACATCGTCCATGGAAATTGAGGTCATGCTCGTTCGCAGGGTAGTCAGGCGTTGACACATGTCGATGGCAGCACATGGGATCAACGCTGACAGATGCGTGCTGGGATGATTGAGAAAGCGTTGCATGTCCTCGAAAGCGAAGTAATCAACACGAGATCTGCGTATGGTCCCGAAAGCAAGTGCACGTTCATACTGAGCGATCACGAGCAGAACTCGGGAACATCGAAAAGCATAACGCATTGTCTTTGTTGCTTTTTGTGTATGTGGGATGGAGTTAGAGTCGGATATCAGGCTCACCAACTTCGTGTCCAGACCGAGATCGATTGCCATCTGGAAGGCATGTCCCAACGCGAACCATGTTATGTCCGAGTGGACTGCTAGGATTGCCATTGCTTCTGTTGTCTCAAGCGAAGAAGGATTCTCAAATAACGAGTCTGCCGCCAAGCGGCGGGCTTCTTCCATGCACACCTGTAGAGTGTGATTTCCAAGATCGTGTATATGCTCATGCCGTGCTGCGACGTAGAGGACGACAGTAAGGGTAAATGCGGATCGTTGTCGGATCGAGTCGAATGTGTCCAGGATGGGATCGAAGACAGGGACGAATATATTGCCACCGTGCATGAACATGTCGAACAGATGTCGAGCCTCAGCCTCACCAATCAACCCACGGGCGATGATATCCTTGCGATCATGCCTGGACTTGGCTCGACGGTTCCATTCTGATTGATTCTCCGTTGTCCAGCCAGCAGCATTCCGCTCCGGCTCGCCATTGAAAGGTGGGTTGATCATGGCATGCACAGCGGTCACAGGTACACCCATATTCTCGGGTGTAAATGAATGAGGGAGACCGGTTCCTTCGGCTTCTGGTGGAGAGTTTGCAGGTGATAAAGCTACAGGATGTCCCACTGACTGATCCCTGGGGTGGTCTCCTTCTAGCGAGGATGACACAGGATGGCTCCGGAATTCTTGGGACTGTCTTAGCGATACGACCTGGGCTTTCAGCTTTGCAATCTCTTCAGTCAAGGTCTGAGTTCTCTGCCGTTTTGCAACGCCATCGGCTGCTGAGGTATGTCTCTTTGATGCCGTTCTGTCAAACACGCATGCGACGCCCGCCTTGATGCATCTTTGACACGAAGTCCCATCTCCGCCCTCACAGCGCATTTTCTGCCGCCGACAGGTCCGACATGCTTTGTAGAGATGATTGGCTGACATTGAGTGGCTGCTTGAGTCCATACTGATCAAGAGATGCTGCGAGTTGTTGGTGGCGAAGATGATGCAGGCATGAGTGCAAAGGTTGGTGAGATGCCCTCCCAGAACTTCTCATCAGGTGGCATGCGTCTTCATCAGCTCTTTAACCATGGCTACCCAACTTTCAAGGAGAACTAACATAAAGATGGTTTGAATCAAGGACGACATAGGAGCGTGGGAGGGTCACGTAATCTACCCCGTGATTGACTTTCCCCGTCAAACCCCGCGCCGCTTTAATTTTCTTAGTGGCTTGGCCAAAAAGTAAACAAAGTTGTCATGTTCGAGATTGAAGTCGTAGCCATCTCATTTCTCGCATAATTCTACATATCGACCTTTTGTTGATTTCCTCCACGGCTTGCAAAAGGACATGTCACGCCGACAATATATATATATATACGCACGATACTAGGATTCGAGGCTACTTCCCTAATGCTGAAATATACCACAAAATGCATGTCTGCCTGCAATTTCAGGCCGCCATTGCTCGGTTGCTCGCCATACAACGCTGCCCAGATGTCTCGAGTGATGGATCGACATTTGCTCGCTTAACCCGAAGTCGCCCGAAAAACCGGTTGCAGTGCCCTTATCTTCAAGCGAAGCGGTCAACACCTTCCGGCCCAGTTGAATGATTGAGTTGATTATGGTTCGCCATCTTCGCACTCTTCAAACCATCTCGGGCACCCAGTCCAACTTCGGCACTGGGTTGCGTTGGCTCGTTGACATTTGCGTTCGCAAGATGGCTTCCCTGACCGCCTGCAGTGATATGTTGGTGCCTGCCTTCGACTCCTACCTCACCCCCTCTTATCTCTGCAAGACCCTTCTCTGCAATCCCCTTGTTTCTCTCTTCGCCCTCGCTCTTGTGAAAGATACCATCAAGTGCTTCCATTGCACCACCACGGAGTGCCTCTCCTGCCCCATGGATGCCATGAAGGCCTGACTTGATATCGCCAACCAAATTTTGCGTCGTCTTGTGTACTTTGTCGGCCATTGTTGGTCAGCGTGAAACGGGATGTTGATCGAAGATGAAGACAGTCTCTCAATGCACTCACGGAGTAGCAGAAGGGACAAACTTGTTTGAGACCGCCGCACTCAACCTGTTCCTGTGCGCGATATTTATGCCCAAGGCTGATTCATCCCCTTGTGACCATGACATCATTGCTAACGTGGCCGGGCAAGCCGCCCACATCCGGTATCTGTGTCTTTGAGCAACAACATGCTCCTAATACTCGTGGATGGCGAGCCTCACCAAGATATATATATAACAATCGGGAATTTTGTCCACGTCGAACTGATGTTGGACTTACTAACATCCATGACGAAGGCTGGCCCGTGCCGCCATCTGCCCGCAATGGCTATTGAGCACCGACCAATGGCATATTCTCCTAGCCAATGGCCAAAGACTTGTAAACATCCCAAGAGTCCAAGACCTCGTCGGCACCACTTCTACCACTCTTTTGCAGTGTCCGTGCGACTTGATCTGGCCAGAAGACAACGTCGCTTGGCAACATAAGAGCTGACATCTCTCGGCGCAGGATACGGTAGGTTCGACCAAGATGGAATATCTCTGGAATATTTCTCTTTCCTCTATCGCATTGGATTTTTCCTGAGAAGGCATTCTGGTTTTATGAGCTGTCGTAGCTGTCGCAACTCGCAAGCCACATCCCATCCCAATGGCGGCAGTACGAAGACTTACCTCTCTACTCTTCCTCATTGTTCATGCCGTGGCCGAGTCGGTGACGAAATGCGGCAATACAGGTCTAACCAGTTACTACAATTCCACGACACTCCCCTACCTATGTTAGTACAACCCCCCTAAACCATAGGCACGACCATATCTGACCAGACATCAAGTCTACAATAACCCCTGGGGTAACGACGGGTCAGGATACTCATGCATAACTGTACAAAACTCATCCGACATGCAAGACATCATACTAACACCACCACAAGGTTAACAACAACGGCACCTCCTTCGACGCGACCTGGAAATGGGCCAACAATTCGGCAAACGTTCACGGCTACCCACACATCAGACTCGAATCCTCAGTCTTCCCACTCCCAATCAGCCAACTCTCCACCCTCGACTTTGCCACCGACTTCGGCATCAACGTGACCTCCGCATACAACAAGACCGCTGACCAACGTGTCCAAGCCCTCACCACCGACGACGTTCAATACGATGTCACGCTAGACATGTTCCTCGACGCCAACAAGACCGCAGCAACGTCCGATCTCCCAGCATACGAAATCATGATCTGGCTCAGCTATTCATACCGCGTGTACCCCGTGGGCATCGACACGAGCAGTCCGGATAAGTACCAATTCATTATTGATGGGACGAGATTGTGAGTCTCAAAACCATTCCTCCTCCAAGCATTCACCCCCTTGTTCCCCAGCCTCGCAAAATGCTGGAATTTTAGGTTGTACTGATGCCGTCGTAGCTTCTTCTTCAACGGCACCAACTCCCAAAACCAAACGGTCTACTCCTGGCTTCCCGATACGAACCTCACGAGCGTAGATGCCGATTACTCCCCGTTAATCCACTACCTCTGGCAAAACAACTTCATGCCCAAAAACGTGTATCTCGGCACACTACAATTCGGCACCGAACAATTTCACGCCACAGAAGAAGTCCTCTTCCGAACGGGGAATTATTCGTTCAACTTGGCCCAGAACACAAGTCAAGTGTTCACAGATCTGGAGAGTGTGTCGCCAATCGCCGTGCCGTCGCAGGTTCCTACTACATCGAGATTTCAATCGAATAGCACGAAGGAGAGCGGTGCATCTCCGGCATATGCAAAGGATGTTGAGGTCATGACTTCAGTGTGGTGTGGTATTGGTATTGCGGTGCTGGTCTTGTCGTGGTTATGATTCCTTGCTCGGTGGAAAGATGAACTGAGAACCTCGCGCAAGATCGAACGACATTTGGGAAGTGGATAAGATCAACGGCGGCTAGGATCCCGGCCAGGATCCGAGTCCACAAGCGGTGTGGTCGAGTGACGTGCAACAGTGATGTGGTTTTGTCAAGCGCCATTGGTACCGGTGCCAGGTTTTCTCAAGATATTTACGTAGGAGGTCCGATCCAAATACGACGTCTTCCACCCATTATCCTCGCCTTCTATGTTCTCGTTCCTGAAGACCTCCCACCGACCCCCTCGCGTGCGAGCGAACTTGGGCAGAGCTATGGCTGACTCGATCACAGTTATCCCCCCGACTAACGACGACGCCGACTCGAGGCTCGGTGACGAGACGCTATCGTCTACTAGTACTCTGTCCGCAGGTGTTTCGGACTTTACCTTGGAATACAGGCGAACAAATCACAGGTGTTGTGACGGCGCTTGTTTGTACCCGCGACGAGGAGGAGCAGAAACGACTAGACTTTCAGCACTACTTTTTTAGGTTGTTGTACGGTGGAAAGCTGTCTCTGGCCCCGGTTGAACATCCGCATGAGGACTTGGAACTCGGTACGGGCATTGGTATCTGGTCGATCGAGTTTGCCGACTCGCACCCACGTTCGCGGGTACTTGGACTTGATCTGAGCCCGATTCAACCAGGATGTCGTCCCACCAAATTGGTGTTTCAACGTCTTTAACTATGAACATGAATGGCAGTTCAAGCGTCGAACCGATTCTATTTTCTGTCGTCCACCGATCGGTTAGGTTCAAGGTCCAGACAAGCTGCTGAAGCAGGTATTCGCGCACTTGCAGCCGGGTGGATGGTGTGAGATCCAAAGTGCGCATCTGTTGTGAGTATAGGCAGGAACGTTCTGCGGTCACGTGGACCAGGGTTACATAGCTTTCCTGGTCTTTACGACCTTGTACTAAATACCATACATTCTAGACCACTCCATGCTCTCCATAGCATCCTCCGCTGTCTGATGATAACACCATTCCCAGTGATAGCTCATATCGTGTGTGAAGTGACAATTACTGCGAGGCCCTGGAGTAGGGTGGAAGCCATCCATATCTTGCACGGAAGGAAGTGGAAAAGCTGGCGGCGGTAGGGTTCGTTGAAATCGAGGCTGTCGTGAACAAAGTCCTACAAACCCCTGGCCCAAGGGCGAGCGGCCGAAAATACTCGGACAACTTTTACAATTCCTACAACAATTAGACGCAAAACCTGGTGGGAACGCAAAACCTGGTGGGAACGCCAAACCTGGTTTCATACGTTACACTCCAAAATGAATGAGGCGGTAAGTTTGCTCGGTTCTGAGCACATCGCCATTGGGGCCAGCGGAAGAATAATTCCACGCTCTAATATGAGAAATACAACCATGTCCTAGCCTCTCCACTCTACTTCATGGCGGCTAGTCAGCCAACACAGTTGGTCAAGATGCGGAGAAGCCTGGGGCGGTGGAGACTCCCCGCAGCAGCCGGCCACTGTCTGTCTTAAGACGGCATTCCTCATTTTCGCTTACGAACTATGGTGACAGTGGCTAGACTGTCGACAACGCCGCCATTGGTGCAATCGAGACCTCCCCTACATATAAACTCACCTCCCGGAAACAGGGAGTAAACAAGGTGAGGTCGTGAGCAAGTGTTTTCTTCTCTATCTGGAGGTATTGCAGTAGCAGTCACGACACAAACAGAAATTGCAGATGTCGGTCGGATTGAATATCAATAAGTCTCCTAAGAGTCAATACGCCGATCACGCCAGGGAATCAGGATTCGCACGGTTGGATGGATGTTCCTAGCGCCTACTCTAGCCCTCGAATGTCAATATTGCTAACGCCACGACCCACCTCCATTTGAGTACCATCCGACCACTCGACTGCCAATGAAGCAAGCGCACGATATGCATCAACCGTTACCGGCTGCTGTAGCATACGCGCAAATGTCAAGCGCCGGCTTAAAATGCTCGCGCCTCGTGCGATGACTACTTGCGACGTTACTGGATGCCCACATTTGATCAAAAGCTCTCTTTCGATCAAGTCGTATTCGTTCTCAGAGCTGATAGATTTACACTGCCTCTCGCTCTTGCTTCGGTATATCTGACTACAAGTCTCTTACAAGAGTGACATTTTCAGGTTTAGTGCGTGCGTAATGGCAGTGTCAAGCCTGAGGACTCCCGTGAATGCTTGCTATCTTGCACACCCACAAAAACTTACACACAGATATCGGACCTCGCGTCGGCAATGTCCACGTCGCTGCACATCATACCGCCGGTTCATTAAAGCTCGAGCAAATTGCTGCACTGCCTTACCAATGGCATAAATACCTCGTCCAGGCCTTTGGAAAACCGCGTAGAACCCACATACAGAGTACGGAGTATGTCAGCGGTAGCTTCTTGGTAAGCCTCGTTCGTGCCAAAATGAGAGAGATGTCCATTAGCTCGCTAGCTAGTCGCTAATAGCCATCAAGTGGAGAAGACTTAGTTGCGACACTAATCTAATAGTCTACCACGCAGCCTGCATGGACTCTCGAATAGGGACTACACCTACACTATCTACTCTGTATCACCCCCTACCTAGCTGATCACCACCGCACCACCATTCCACTAAGCGTAGACGATCGCGTGTGGGAAGGATGAGCGCTGATGAGCCGAGGACTCGAGGAGGTCCGCGACAGATTCGACTATAAAGTCAGGCAATTGTTTCTCGCGACCAGCCGTCCCTGAAGACTTCTTACAAGCACTCTTCAATACTCCTTGTCGTCCTTAGTCACCATAAGAGAGAACCTTCCTTCATAAGTCGTCATGCAGCTCCCAGATCTCCGTATCGTCCTTCTTAGCTTTCTGGCAGTCACCAGTGTCCATGCCTGCTCCGGCGCAGCTTCTGCCCAAGAGGGTGCAGGGTGTGCTATAAACGAAGACGAAGACGGCATTGGGCCACTGGCATGTTCGCTCAATTGCTATGATCTCGTGAGTGGACACCTATTCAGTATCATAGCACGCTGAACTCAACCACGCAGATGCAATGCAGGGTGCAATCTGACGGGATTGCACGATGGACGGCATATCAGCATTGCGGCAAGCCGAGCTGCCATTTTATCAGCGGCTTGTCTTGCTAAAGGGTGCATTGGAGTGCGTCACGGCAGAAGCTTCTGAATGGCGGTCAGCCAGTATATCTCCAAGGGTTCTTCAAGTACACCAGGTAATGACGGAATACGGAGTACTGTACATGGAGATCTACAGCTCGGGCTTGTCAGGCTTGTGAGGCCGGCTCAAGCTAGACTAGAGTCTGGCATTGACCATGGATATTGTACCTACTTCGATCTTTCATGTGAATTTGTCTAGCGCCGTTCTTTCCAGTTAGTGCCTTCTCAAGAACGCGGCAGGACTGCGTTACAGGACCCTGAAAGGTCGTAAGGAGGACCTAGGAGATGCCCTGAGGATTTGCTGTATAAAACAGCGTTGGTACTCTAGGTTGTTTTAGCACTGTTCGGTATTGCGAACACCGCTGTATCCACATCGAAACCCTGTTTGGAGCCCTGTAACAGTCCTGCTAGGACTGTTGTGTGCCCCGTGGCGCCCTTGTTCCCGCCAATACGGGCCCCTGTCAATAGAGGCGCCAACAAATTTACGTGGGAGTTGATTGTATGGAACTAACCAGGGTGGCGTTTGCTACCGCCTTCATGGCCGGACTGGAGATCGTCACGGAGGTGTTCATCTTGTTGTTGTTCTACATTCTGTCTTTGCTGTTTCCGAAGTTGACTAGATTATGCAGGGTGAAGCTGCTCTGGCTGTTCTTTCTATCCGCAGTTCGCGATATTCGGATCGGGCGTCGATAGAATGTAGTCTTTGTCCCATCAATCGCGGCATAAGGGTCGTGAACCCTCACTGCTCCCAGTCGACCTCCTTCTCCCAGCCTACCAGTCGAAGCAGCTCGACTGGCCCTCTCACCGCTAGCATCATGCTATGGGCGTCCTGTCGATCGGTAATGTCCAGCGAGGCCGTACCACACTTGACTTCAAATGTCAGAAATGGGAAATACATGCGTCAAGTTGCGATGAAAAATGACATGCCAAGAAATTAGCCAGCGGCGGGTCGCAGTCTCTTGAGTTGCTCCTCGTTAAAGGGCTTCCTGGGAGCCCGCGGCATAGTCCGACTAGGGGCGAGTCTTAATTAGTAGGATTGAATGTATCACGACCTCAAAGGCGTTGATTACCTAAAATACTATACGCCTAACTCGTAAGGAAGTTAGAGACGTTCGAGGCGTACATAAAGTGCAACTCGGCTAACCTACCTAATTGATACACGTGACAATGTAAAGGTAGTTGAGAAGGTAAAGCGTGACAAACTGTTCCAACCCTTCGTTGACGCTATGAATTAGGATCTCCAGCCCCTTAGAGCCATGGATTAGCCAGCGTTGAGCGGCACAGGCGGACGGAGCAATCAATCGCGAAATATCCCGATTGACCCTCGCTTCGTTTCTGTTTTGAATCTCCTCACAGACGGCCCTCGAATAGGTCGTCGCAGAAGAGCGAGACCTTAGGAATGTCGTTGTAAGTTTCGAGAAGCAGTTGCTATCGATTCTTGCTTTCTTGTGTCACTACTTCTTTGTGTTTGGATAGAAAGACATTTTGATTTTGAGTCTGTGTGAACTTCACTGGTCGGGGCCGTCTGATTACACAGATGCTGTAGAATGGAGCATGAGGCGTGTCAAAGACTTCAATTAAAGCGGTACAGAACCTGAGTACCGATAGACTCAAAGCTCGCTCCCATCTCGTATGGACAATACAGACTTGTACTGTTTGTTAAATTAGTGCACCTCGTATTGATAAATATATACCGGGGTATCTCGTAATTCAAGGTCATCATTCTTAATCGAATGTCAACGAGGCCGAAGACATCGTTCCTTTTCTTGGCCGTAAGTATTCGTCAGCCTCCATACCGCATTTAGCGAACGTAACGGCAGGAATTTCTCTCTCGTTCACCCTCCGCCGTCTCATCCCTTGCCTCAATTAGGCCAACCACGCTCAAAGAGTCTCACCCCATGAGGCTAGACCACACCGAGCTTCTCTTGCCGCCTCTAGACCAATGCACCTCCAGGATCCTCATAAACTTGAGTGATCATCCTACTGCCTATGACCAATCCTGTTGGCAATGCTGCTCCGACGACGAGCACCCTCGGCCCCAGTGGCCTGGCTCTGGCGACGAATGGTCGCGACGAATTCTTGGTCGTTGTCAACATGGCCATCGAACGACCACAATGATGGGCAAGGTCCAATCTTGCGACGGAAAATGTATGTCTTGATCCACCACGGTAAGACTGTACCAACTTGGTGCTTCATGAAAGTGCGGGTCGGGATGGCGAAGATGTAATCCAACTCTTCTAAAGTACGCTGCTTGGTCTCCGGCATCCACAAGTAAATCATGCAGAAAGCGGTGAGATTTAACCCGGCGTAGAATGCAAAAGCACCGGTGACACTCATGGCCGCAATCATGCGAGGGAAAGTGATTGAGAGCACCGCGGCCCAGAAAAGACATGTCGCCACGGCCCATGCCATGCCCACTTCACGATGTGACAGTGGGAACACTTCGGCCGAGTAGGTGAAAGGTACTGGGCCTTCTCCGGGAGAATAGAACGCAGCGAACTTGGGCGACCGTCAGTAACGGCCAATGAACAGATAGGCGCGTAGTACAACATACCAAGTAGATAAAGAGAGCCACCATACCCAAGTGAGCACTGCTCCCTTTGGGGATCAAGTAGCAGAGGCCGGCAGCGAGCAATGTCCATGCCATCTGTGGGAAAGTGAAGAGCAAAAGTGACCGACGACCGAATGTATCGATGGTCCAAATGGCTGGCCATGCAAAGACAAAGTTGACCAGTCCAAATCCCCACGAGGCAAGTAGAGCGTTTGTGACAGTAGCGCCAGCTTGTTGGAAGACAGTGGAGCTATAGAAAGCGATAATGTTGACTAATTGAAGATGGTTAGCCTTTTCGATTACAAGTATGCAAAAGGCAAGCATGACTTACTTCCACACATTTGCTGGGCAATCATGACCGTGAATGAAGCGAGAGTAGCACGTCGGACTCGCGGGATGGTGAACAACTGCATGAAACGGCTGACATAGTTTGTGTTCGTGTGGCCGACCAGAGCCGCTTCCATGCGCAGCTGGGCGTAGATGTAGTACAAGTCACGAGCAGCCTGGAGCTCGGTGTTTCTGAGCTTTTTCAATGAGCGGAACGCGTTCAGATATCTGCCCTTCTTGATGTACCAACGTGGCGACTCTGCGTTTGTGTCAGAAAGAAGCAGCAACATGATTGAATCCGGAACTCACCTGGACAGAAGTAAACACCGATGAGCAATGGCATGGCTGGAATCATCGCAGAGCCAAATTGCAGTCGCCACGAGATACTACCGGTATCTTTGACAGCAAGATTGGCGCATGTGCCTAGAAAGATACCAAACGCCGTCCACATTTGCCAACTCATGACCAGAGCACCACGGATAGAGGCGGGGGCGTTTTCGGCACTGAAAATGGGCACGGTAGAGCCTTTGCAGCCCATGCCGATACCGAGAAGTAGACGCGTAACCAAGAGCTGTGGCCAGGCTAGAAAGGCGTCAGTTAACGGTTTTGGGAAAGGGCAAAGGGCACTCACTTTGCGCAACTGCACTGCCGATAGGGGACAAGAAGCAAAAAATTGCAGAGATGAAGATTGTGCCTCGACGACCAAGGTACTTGTTGAGAGGATCGGAGCACCAACAACCGCTAAACCAGGGTTAGTATGCAGTATGATTGGAATCAAAGAGTAACCCACAGGAAAGCCGAAGCGATATAAGGACCAGCATTGATCAGACCCTGGAGCCATTGGTTTCGAGCGGCGTCCGGGTTGGGAGCGTTGTTTGCCAATAAAGCACCGACAGGAATGCCCAAGGCGTCAGGGAACGATAAGTTGGCACCGTTGGAACCAGTCTGATCCCAACCCTGGACAGCTGCGCCGATTGAGCAAAGAATAATGGTAAAGTACAATTTTGTTGGTTGACGCCATTTGTGCAAGACTTCATTTCTGATGGCTTCCTGTTCCACATCGGTGAGGCCTGGCACGCTTTCGAATGCTGGAGGATCTTTGGCAACGAGCGCGCCTTTGACCAGCATGGGAGTCAACTCCGCAAAGCCGTTGGTGTTTGCAAATTCTTCGACATCCCTGATGACCTCTTCATTGGTCAAGTGTGCAAGAGGATTCTTGATCCTGCCCAGGTCAGCAACAGATCCCCACCTGGGAGGAGGAGAGAACAAACTTCGCCGTTGCGCTTTGTGTCAAATCGATATGTGTGGTTTCGCGCTTATCACCAACATATTTCTCGTTGTCGGCACTAAGGTCAAGTCTGTCAGGAGGAGTCCTTGACGCAAACACTTATACTTACACATCTTCCTCGCGCCTGATATCGTTGGAAGCCATGATGAAACACGAGAGTCCTTCTCTTCAGGTCAAGAATTCCAAAGCCAAGGATCTGGAAGGAAAAGAAGATCAAATGTGCGGAATCGCTTCAACTCTTTATCCAGTCGCGCAAGCAGCCCATGGGTCCTCCAGGCGGGGATGAGGATCCCTGTGGTTGTGCTTTACTATGGTAGGTCCCCTATTGCCTCCACGCTCAAGCGCGATTTGATTGGCATTGTCGATGTCAGGTGAAGCTTCAAAAGCTTTGCGGATCCCCATATGATGAGGGCTTATCTGCGTGCTTATTCTCCATAGATCTAATCCTGATTCGTGTATGGATAACCCGCCTTTGTCTCTTGTGTGGGATTTTCCCATGGGCGCAGCTCCGCAGTGTGGATTGCCTCATCTCAACCTGGAACATCTCGTTGGTGGAAGTGTGGTTGTCCGCCAGAACTAGAAAAGAAAGCTAAACGTCGATCCCCGGTTCTTGTCCGGATCAACGTTGCAACGCCGAGGTTTCGTCTGCAGTATATGACGAGGCGGCGTCCTGCCATTGTGCCGACTAGCCTTAAGGCCTTCACCTAGCCTTGACAATTCCGCCTGGCATTTCCCAATGGCAATTGGGGTCGTGCGATCTTTGCAAAGACTTTGCAGCTGTCATTGACTTTTTTCTCCACCTTTAATTGAAGAGAAGTGTCGTTGAAGGTCATTCCACCACGCTAAGCCCCTCGTCTTGTGACTGCTTGCATAAGGTACTTTTTGTATCTCAAATGCTCGGTATTTTCTCGCCGAGGACAACGCAGAATCTATAACGGCAGGTTCTCCATAGAACATAGTGTTGCGATATCGTGCCGTCTTCGACGAGACCCTGCGGCAAATCCTGGTCGCATGCGGGAACACATGCCTTTGCGAAGAGCGTGCTTCACGCCCTGTGGCTCCAGGAGCTTGGAGGAGCTTAGAGAAGCTTGGCGGAGCCAAGGTGGCGGGGGAGGGAGACAGGGGATCGGGGGAAAGCACCCCGGGCTGTGCCACAGAGTACGCCCAGATGAGTCTGCCCTACGCAGTAAAAAGGCCTACTGTGGGCTAGATTCCCCTCTCGTGGCAAGCCTGGCGTGGAGACAAAGACTGATCTTGCAGACCACACAATGTAACAGGTCGGCTACTTGATGCGGTAGTTGATGGTCAACATGTGCATGTTGTGTCGCTCAACAACACCTTCCTCTCGGCTGGCTTGACCAACATTGGGCATTGGGAGCAGGCCACGCAGCATGACGCGCATAAGCTGAACGTTGATGATGCTATCCTCCCCCGGATCGTCGGCTGGGGTATTCCTAATCATTGTGTACTGGCTGTATACCCATGAAGATAGTTGCAAACATGAGATCCGTCTAAGGCACCGTGGAGGGACCGCTTGTTTATCTCTGAAGTTGCCTGGTCATGCTTGCGCGACCAGTTAGGACTGCGTTTTGCATGCCTCATGTTGGAAAGCCCCAAGTAGTCGGCTTGTACTATATGTTTCCGGACTCGTGACATGCGGGCTCCCTTAGTTGCCTGAGAGCTGAAACGCTTTGCATCTACCATCGTCTTTCGCCAACACAACGCCAAGACGACCATGACTGCGTGCGAATGACCATATGGTATATCTTTCGAGGCGCCCGGAGGGTATCATCGCTCGGGAAGAGCACATCGACACCTCGTCCTAACTATCTACTGACTATCTCGATCGTAGATGGTCTGCATGACAGACGTTTTGTCCAACTGTGCAATAGAAGCGATTGGCGCACTTGATAGCATTCATCGACACAAGGATCTCGATGTAAGCGGTGGCATGGGAATCCTGGGGAGGGTGGAGAGGAACAACGCCTGACAAGGCCATCATAGCCAAGCCGTCAAAAATTGATATTAGCCCTCGATGAGTCAGTCGCCTTGAGAGTTTGGCGCGGTTGCGTAGCAAGTGTTTAGACGGTTTGTGGAAATATAGTCCATTCATTCCCGCTTCACGTCAAACAAGTTCCTCTCCAGAATGGATTGCCATTCGGAAGAAATATCCAGCTGGGAGAATATGAGGTTCTCACATGAGCGTCGCTATTTCGGCCGATCTTGCACCGGAAGCGCATGACCAGCAGCTTTTAACTTTTGACGGGTAAAGTGTAGGGACCTCGTCTATGCTTTGCTCCAGCCCGTAATAAATGTGAGGGGTAGGCCATAGCGAGTTCCTAGCGGGCCCCGGAGGTGTGATGATTGAGACGAGATTTAGTCCAGGGTCGAAACTATTTGCTGAAAACAGTCGCTCAATAGGAAACATAAAATGTGCGGCTTCTGAAGAGTTTGAACACGGGGAATCGACTTTGACATTTATAGCTTGGACCTCCTTCTATGTCCTTTGACCGTCTGCTGTACGCTTTCAATCGCTGATAACTCCGCGTCTTCGAAAACCTGCTTGTTGAGTCTAGCGGCCAACGATAACACTCGAGGTGAAACTGTCGCGCCATCCCTTCGGTTTTTGCCTTCTCGACGATGCAATGCGATACTCTCAATGAAATCCCACAGGCGGCCAGATGTTTTGAGGTCGCCTGTCGTGGCATCTCGTTCTGGCGTCCATTCAGGAGCCAGTCGAACCATGGTAGGAGTTTTGGAGTCTTTCCCTTTGGCTACGAGGATGATACCTTCCTCTTGAAAGCGGCTGTAAGCGTTCTTCAGAGCTTCCTTGTTGACGGCCTCGAAGTACGACAAGTCTCCTTGATGATATAGCGTCCTTCCTCCAAGTTGGGCGGTGTTCTGCGCTTTCTGAGATTCAATCCAGGTGATCGACGAGCCCAAGGGAGGCACCAGAACCAGCAATGAGACTGCACCCAGCCACGCCGCATCCACAAACGGCCAGATCAAGAAGCAATAGAAGTCGAAATTTTCGCGGCCCAACTTCCGCTCGGCATCGGAAAGGCCAATCATCCTCTCACCGTCTTCACTGACCGATAGTACATCGTCTCGCAGCAAGCTCTGCATGGCCGCTTCCAGGTTGTGCCTCAATCCCTGTCCTGCTGGGAAGATGAATTCTCCTCGGAACAGCTGTGACAGGAAAGTGACCTTCTCGATAAGCTCTGTTTCTTTCATGCGCTGGTTGGCGCTGCCTCCGCCGTGCTTCACCTTGGTATACAAAGCCGCAGCGATCAGAGATTCGGAGATGAAAAGATGAATCGTCATGTTTCTGTAGAAGGACAATTGGAAGCGGTCCACAGCATAGTATGTTTCTTCCGCCAGTCCCTCAACAGTACCTACCAGCTTCGGGCCTAGGACCTCGAGAGCACGCTCAACCACGTATGAAGTCGGCCTACCATGGAAGTCTGCCACCTTTCCGCCGTTCGCCCTTGTTCTAGCACAAAGCCAGTCCACTCTCCGTACCAGTTCAGATTTTCCAACGCCACGTCCGCGAAGGGTCAACAGGACGGTCCCCACCAGAGCTGTCGGCATGATCACCGAAGCATCATTGATATCTGACAGGACCTTGTACCCAAGCGTCCTCAGCAATCGTATTCTGGTGGCCGAGTCGACTGCATTCGATTGGAGGTCTTGATAATCCAACTGATCCTGGCGCCGACTTTGATCTTTTATGAATTCTTTGAGGCTCCACGGCTCATGAAATCTGCAATCGATTCTTCCCAGATTAAGATTGAGGACCGACGAGGCTGAAAGAAAATCCGCCAAGTTCTCTTTTTGTTTGGGCTTTCCTAGTAATTCGTTGACGTATGAGTCCACTTCGATAACTTTGTCATATTGGAGAGATACCGGACAAATGTAGGTATCCTCGGTTCGGCCAGATAGCACCGAGTCCAGCAAGAAGCTCAGGACACCAAAGCGAGGCCCTAACAGCTTGCCTGTCCGGCTCCTTGTGCCTTCAATGAAACATTCTAGGTTATATCCTTTTTGCAGGAGGGTGTCTAGGTAAGCTTGGACGACGGTGGCGTAGAGTTGATCATTGTCGAAGCTTCTCCTGATCCACATTGCTCCTACACTTTGTAGAAAGTTGCCCACCAGTGGGAAGTTCAGGTTGTCACCAGCGACAACAACCGGGAGTGTAAGTCCAAGTCGGTAGCAGACCAGATGTAGCGTGATGTAATCGATGTGGCTTGTATGTCGTGGTAGGAATACAATAGACTGATTCTTCTTTGCGGCCTGGCTGGCAATCTCCCGTAGCCGCGTTACCTCTGCTTCTGAGACGTGGATGGCACTGTAGGCTCTTGTGAGCAATTGAGTAACGACGTAGAAGGCACTTCGAATGTATGGCTTGCTCTCCATCTTGCACATCATGTTGTCAACCATGTCACTTGTAATCTCAATCAATTGTGATGCAATCTCATGTCTGCGCTTCTCCCTCTCTTGCATATGTGCTGGACTTGACGAGTCAAAAAAGCTCTCCTCCTCTTCTACCTTCAATCTTGCCTCTGTCAACTCGGCCACTTTGCGCATCAAAATTGGAGAGGCCATGACGGCAGACTTGACATTGGTCGTGTAGCCAGGATAGAAGACTGGCTGCCCAACGACATTGTCGTAAGAGCGCCATCCGACGCCTCGCACAAACAGAGAGATCTCGCGGGCAAAGTTGAAAGGATTCTTGCGAAATCGGGCCATCCGTGTAAGGATGCTCTGGTCGGTAGGGTCATTGTTGGACTGCGGGCCACCATCTGGGCGGACCAGTTCCGACATTGTTCGTAGGATGGATGCGTGTAGGATTGAGCAAGCTTCAGCTGGAGGGGACTGACAACATCTTGAAACTGGCCATGGCTAGTTTGTCCACCATCTTCTGTGAGTGGAAAGCGCGTTCTACATGAGACAATCGAGTGAGTTGGCAGGCAGGTCTCAGGTACTTCAGACTTGTACATCATCTAAACAACAACCGAGGTTTCAGCGCCTAGTCACTAAGTAGCCCTCCGCAAAATTATCGACGCGACGTCGCGACCCCGGGCGTGCCCCGGGTTCTTAAAATCACCAACAATAACACCAACACCCACCTTGCCGACTTCTCTCATATATGGCTTCAATGACTCTCACACTTGCCCATCATCCGGTGTCCAGACAAACAGGAGCTCCTGAGCTTCGATGGTTACCGATCATGTATTTATAGCCGGTCTGGAAACGTGGACGCTCCTACAAAGGATTTTCTCTTCCTTGACAATCACCCTGACCTGACGAGACCCTCCAGTAGGAATATACCATCCGGGTACCACCTTCGCTACCAAAGTCGAAGTGACTTATAGTTCTGCCAACCTTCGAAAGCAGGTGTTCTCCTCGTGTCAATCTGCAACTTCGCGACCTCAGCAAATCTCAAATCTGTTGAGGACTCCGCCAAACCATGGCCCCGCGATGATCTCCAGAATGAACAGTACGATTCATCAGAACAACTGCTCGAATTCAATGCGAATGTGCTTGTAATGAAACAAATTGAAGCGGTTGTCCAATCATAGGTAATGATACAGCTATCAGATTCCTCCACGCTCTTGATGTTGATGCAGTTCGGCAACCTTGTTCCTGTCGTTCAATCGAGCTTGTGTGGAACATTAACTCAGCCTTTTCTCGGTTCATCACTGAATACCCCTGATCGACTTCTGTCCATACATGGAAGCGGGCCTCAAGCTCTCGCGGGAAGCCAAACTCAATGACGAACTGGTGTCTGATCAACGCAAGCTACGGAAGCAGGCTAAGGATAGAAACCCCGGAAGTTGAAATTCGAACGACGTGCCACCCCAGATCAACAACAACAGCGCCATTCATTGCACAGCCATATCGACGATGCTGATCTGGATCTTCGGAAGCGCGTTGCTCGTGCCGAGACGCGCAATATGCAACTGGCATACCGAGGTGTGCAGATTCCTAGCGAGAACCCGTGGTGGACGTTGATTATATACATGCGGGCCTTATTGTGCTTTCAATGCTAACAATAATCGACTCTATATCCTCTCGTGGACTTGAACCGGACGATCTCATGAGTTTGTCTTTCACACTATTGTCTGATCTGTGTTATGATCAACACAACATTCTATACGCTGGGATTGTGATGACCATGAGCTGCATCAATTCATCATCAATGCAATGTCGAACCGAAGAAGAATACTGCATGATTGCCAGGAAAAGTCTGTACTTGCATCAGGTGGGTATGCATCGCAGCGCATATAAGGACTACAAGTATAATGAATTTCCTCCAGTGCTCGATTCTTCTTCTACGATATCAAGTCCTTCCTGCAGTCCTTCACGTCTCAAGGTCCTAGTTGCTTTCTACTCCCACCTCAAGTGCTAGCAACTTTCTACTTTCACGCCAAGTGCTTACCGCTTCCAAGATGCCCTCAATGTGGCTATCAGTTCTCTGCTTCGTTGGTCTTATTGGTGGCGCGTTCACCCAAGATACATGCCGTGGGCTACGGGGATGGGGGCCAGCTATCGACTTCTGTTCCTTCAACTTTCCATTCCCAACAATCACCATAGTGGTCGAGGTAAATAATGCCAAGAGAGACTTTGCACCACATCACACTTTGATGCGCAAGGCAACTGCAGAGTCCGACGCCGCGGTCACCGCTGATGCCGCAAACGCTGCAACGCTTGCTGCGATCCAACAGGAGGCTCAGGCAGAGCAAATACGCTTCTGTAACTGCATCAGACCAGTAGTTACCGTCACTGTGACTTCGACTGTGTTTGTTACTCCTACCACCAGCCCGACCACGATGACAACCACAACAACGACAAGTACAACCACTACTACCACACCCACCACTACAACCACTACTACCACTACAACACCCCCAACAACCACGACAACTACTACAACGACTACAACCACCACAACCGCAACAGCCACCACAGTCGCCCCTGGCCAAACTCTGGGCGTCATAGCCAATATGGGTAACACCAAGCGTGATACATTCTACCTTGGCATTAACGACAACGGCATCGCCTTCTTGGGTAGCCAGGCTGATTCTGCTACGTTCGTTACTGGATCAGGCGGTAATATCCTCTATGGCGCTGAGTACCTCGGCTCCAACCCTGGTTCCCCCTCCGACGCTGCGTTCCTTGAGGTCTTTACCACCGTACCAGCTGACCACGTCTGGTTGATGGACTCATCTGGTGCGCTTATCCTTACTGACCGCCAATTCTGTGTCCTGTCCTCCATGGAGGTCCAGACAATTGACGACGCTGGCGACAACTGTGATGGTACTATTGTAACCTTTATTGCCGTGTCTGCCACTGCCACTACCACCACCACGAGCACTACCTCTACTACTACCACTACTACCACCACGACAACTACAACGACTACAACCACACCCACAACTACTACCACTACAACAACACCCACGACTACAACGACTACAACCACGCCAACCACCACGACGACCACTACGACAACGACCACCACCACCACACCCACGACTACAACAACAACAGTAGAAATAATACCAACAACTACGACGACCACAACGACACCCAGCACAACAACAACCACAACAACTCCCACCACGACAACCACGTCAACTACAACGACTACCTCCACTACAACCACGACTACTACTACCACGACGACAACAACCACCTCCGCCACCAACACCACCTGAGCAACGACAACAACGTTTGCGTGACCTGTGGGCTTCTGATGGTTCGATATGTCAGGGAACTCCTGACAGCAAGCAATGGCCAGACTATCGATCTCCACTTATCATTCAACTGATACTGGAAAGCAGGGTCGAGTCAAGAGCCTCGGTGTATTTGAAGATGACCTCAACGTCGTCTTGACAATTTAGGACGCTGTCGAGATCAGCATCACGATCATAATATTAATGTCAAGCTAGAAAATGAGAAAAAAAAGTATGAAAATTGATAAAATACTTTGCAACCTTTTCGAATACTTCTCCGCGTTACTGATGAGGCTGAAAAACAGCGACAGCCTTGCCGCCTGTAAACCTCCAGCCTCGTCACTTACAACAGGAGCTAGTCCACGGATGGAAAACGCCTAGAATGATTTAGTGCCAGATGTGGCGATATGAGAATAACGCAAGCAACGTAACATTCGCAGTCCTCAAAAGTCCCTGTTCTCAGTCCTCCCTCTTTTCCCTATTGTATGTTCCTCATCCTCTCCAACCGCTCTATGGGCTCTTCGTCACTCGTTCCAACTGCCTAATCCCCGTCTTACCACCCAATAATCAATCAATTCCCTCTCGCCGCATCTCTTGGGCTGGTTCCCTCGCAGCCGCACCCTACCCTTGACTCCTCGAGTATGCGATAGACCATCCGGCAATGGGCAAGAAGGCCGACAAGCGATATGGAGTAGTGCTGGATGCAGGTTCGTCCGGCACGCGAGTCTATATATACAAATGGCTTGACAACTCGATCGCTCGACTTGACGCGTCATCTCTACACGCCCTGCCAGATTTAGAAACAAAGGACAATTGGACCAAGAAAGTCCATCCCGGAGTATCGACGTTCGGCGCAACTCCCGAGTCAGTCGGTCCAGAGCATCTCAAACCTCTTCTTGAACACGCTCTCGATCATATACCTAAAGATGCCGTCCCAGATACTCCCATTTTCTTGCTCGCAACAGCGGGCATGCGTCTCCTTCCCGACCAACAGCAAAAGACCCTTCTCCGCAGTATTTGCTCCTACATACGCTCCGAAACGCACTTCTCCCTTCCAGACTGCGACGCCCACATTCAAGTAATCCCCGGCGAGACCGAAGGACTATACGGCTGGATCGCGGCAAACTATCTGCTAGGAGGATTCAATTCACCAACAGAACACGCTCATGGTAAAGGACACCACACATATGGCTTCCTAGACATGGGCGGCGCATCCGCTCAAATTGCCTTCGCACCCAATGCGACAGAAGCAGAAAAACACGCAAACGACCTGACACTCCTGCGCCTGCGGACGATCGACAGCTTACCCCAAGAATACAAAGTCTTCGTGACAACTTGGCTCGGTTTCGGTGCCAACGAAGCGCGCCATCGGTACGTCGCAGACCTCGAAGAATCATACAACCTCGATAGCACCCTCGAGATCCCCGACCCCTGTATTCCGAAGGGCATCAAAATCTCCCCTAACGGCGAGATCCTCTCACCCACAACATCCTCCCACCACCTTCTCGGAACAGGGAATTGGGACGAATGCATCCGCCGTACATTCCCACTTCTCGAAAAAGACATACCCTGCCCCGACGAACCCTGCCTCATTCACGGCATCCACGTCCCCGCCATCGACTTTGAAGTGAACCACTTCATCGGCATAAGCGAGTACTGGCACACCACGCACGAGATCTTCGAAACGGCCCACAAAGACAAAGCCTACGACTTCGCAACCTACCAAACCCGCGTCAAACAATTCTGCGAACAAGACTGGTCAGCCATAGAGCGCGGCATCGCCGATAAAACATGGGGCAAGAAAGTCGACGAGCAGACAGCCATGGAAGTATGTTTCAAAGCCTCCTGGCTGATCAACATGCTGCACGACGGGATCGGAATCCCACGCGTTGGCGTCGACGCTGCATCCAGTTCTTCGCACAACGGCACCAAAGAAGTCCTCCAGGCGGGCAAAGACAAGGGCTTTCTCGATCCTTTCCAGGCCGTCAACAAAATAAAGTCCACGGAAGTAAGTTGGACAATGGGCAAGATGGTTCTATACGCATCCGCGGACATCCCGCCCGCACATGAAGACGACCTCCCCGTCGGATTCGGCAGTAATATCGACGGCATCCCCGCGGATTTCCAGTACCCCTCCGGCGGACGCCTTCAAGGTGCTGTACCTCTACGGCCGCAGAGCATCACAGACCAGATCCACGACAAGTTGTTCCACTCGGACGCGCCCCATCGGTTACCCGGTTTCATCTTCTTCTTGCTCATACTCATTATCGCCACGTTCTATCTGTGCGGCCGCGACCGCCGAGCACGCATATATAATTCTTTCTCATCGTCGTCGAATTCGAAATCGAGAAATCCTGTTTTCTCATTGTTGAAGTCCTTCTTGCGCAGTCCGCGATACGCGGCCGATCATTATAACGATCGCAGCGATTTCGAAGATGGTACCGCCGCGACGACAAGGCTTTACAACCCAGCGGACTTTGAGCTGGGTAACATGTCGGGAGATTCGTCCGAGGATGATGTCTCCACGTCTCGACCTAACTCACGGCCTGGCTCCTCGAAGAAGAATATCGAGCGTATCCGTCCTGATCTGATGGATCGGCGTGGATTGGTCGTTAGGACCGAGAGTCGCGAGAGACTAGGCCTTGATACTAGTTCTCCGAGCGGAAGGTCCAAAAGTCGGGGTGGAAGTCCGACGAGGTTCAAATGATGACCATCGAACAAGTGGATGTTTTTGTAATACGTTGAGCGATAGGATTGTAGTGATACCAGATGCGATGATCAAGTCGAAATTGAACATAAATCGTGTAAATCAGTCACATATTTTCAAGAGATTTCTGCTCAATGCAGCCCCTGCATTAATTCCTCGTCCTTCTTGGGGCCCTCTACCAAGAGATGCATCTCCTTGAGGTGTCAAACAGACGAGAGATACGAACCACAATAGATCCGCCGTTACTACAATCACTTCCCACCATCATCAACATCCGCCTTCGCACGCTTCTTCAGTCCCGAACTAACCGGCTCCGGCAACTTGAACTCCGGAATCTCCCCTTCCGTCTCGGGCTCCCGAATCGGCCTAAGCAAACTCGAACTCGTCCCACGGCTCCCAGCCTTCCGATCCCGTACAGGCGGCTGAGTAGGTAACGTCGCGATAACCTCCTTATAAAACTCGTCCAGACACTCTTTATCGTGACAGAACTTTTCCAAGCCATCCTTAATCTGCTCGGGCGTGACGTACTGTGACAAAGCACTCGTCATGAGTGCCTGGCGAGAACTGCCAAAGACATCGGCAGTGAATCGCGGCGTTAAAGGCTGTAAGGACGAGGACGTGAGCGAATTCAGTCCCAGACTCGAGCCTGGGATCGGCGGCAGAAGCGGTGTTGTCGACAGCGGGCGGATCATCGGTGAGGAGTATGGTCCAGTCTTTGGCGATTGGACGTTCAACCCAATGATACCAGAAGCTTGCATGCTCGGCGTCGGAAGACCGGTGCTGATATGTGGTGGTCGAAGCATCGAAGTTGGTCCATTGGCCGTGGTATCTTTCTTGCTGTTGTCGAATTTCGACGAGGTGTCTTTCGTCGACGCTAAACGCGAGTTGTACAGTCTGTTGGCAAGCAGTAGAATGTCGCCATCGTCGGTGATTTGAGCGAGGATGACTCCGGAACGATGCACGAATTGAGTGTATCTGTAATCCATAGTGCCCCATGAGTATTTTACCTCAACGTTCTCGGGAAACTCTGAGGCTGCTTCGAGGTCGAGCACAAAGTTGAACCTTTTCAACAGCGCTTTCTGGTAGAGGTGGATATCTGAGTGAAGGGGTGCCTGAGGTCCGAAGGAGGTCGCTGTGAAGTATACATTGCCTTGCGAGTTTGGATGAGGTGGCTCAATGGCTAGCTTTATGCGATATGGTGCGCGGAATGGTTCGTGCTCTGGGACTTCAGCTGCTTCCGCTATAGGTACCTCAACCAGTTTCAGTCCGTATTTTTCGGCTTGAGTCGTCCAGCTAACAATAGCATCGTCGACAAGCTTGGATGTCACATTAAGCCATGCAAGTTCGAGATGATAACAGTTTTCTGGGTTATGAAGTCTGTCGTAGTGCAGATTGATGATCTCGGGTCTATTCGACCGCTTTCTTGTGTCAACATCGATCCGAATCATCTTGCTCAGAGTAACCGTTCTCCTCTTCTTGTCAACAAACGACTTGGCGAGCTCAGAACTGATTTGCCCTTGATTCGCAAGACTGGATCCTGATCTTGACCGGCCGCCCATAAAATCACGTGGGGGATGCTCACTGAGTGGAGTTGGAGGTATTGACCGGTCGGATTTGCGACTTGCAGGAAACCAGGACTGTCTAGCTTCCGATCGTTGAGCTCGCCATTCTGGTTTTATGGAGTAGAAATAGTTCCCGTCTTTGAAGTTGTGCCGGCCCTGAACATGCTCAAAGAGGTCGTCTTTCATCAATTCATTGCCAAGTTCAACGGCTTCCTCGCGAGTGTCGATGTCTTTGAAATTGTGGACAAGCCAGTTAGTCAAGTCTTCGCCCATGAAACAGCTGTAATGCAGACGCAGATGCCATCGTCTGGTTTTGATTTCAATTCCCTTCTCACTCTGCAATGCTTGTGCCAGCTTAGACAAGCTAAAACTATCTCTGTCGAATTGTTCTTCTTCTGGCAGAAGCTGGGTAGTTTGCACTTCTCCAGCTTCCTCTGCGGCGATGAGCTTATCCAATTCCGTGGCCACCAGTTCAGACGGATTGAGAGTTTCAACATTGATCCTCAATGGGTTACGGTCTTTTCGTTTCATGGTGCTGAGACGATTGTGAGCCGGTCTCCGTTCGTCAGGTGGAACATAGCGAGCCTTCTGCCACATTTGCGTCAATGCTCGGATGCCCCGTAGATGAATCTCCTCTTCGTTTTCTTCGCCCTCTGCTGGTGCAGGTCTTCGAGCACTGGCTGGTGGTTCGACCGGTATCAGCACGAAACGTGCACGCCAGAACCGCAATGCTTTGACGTCTGCGTCCGCCTGTGTCCTGGGTTCTGCAAGATAATTGTCTGCGGCTTGCCAAGGATACTGTTCTGAAAATCCCTGAAATTGCATGGGTCGTATCGAATAGGTTTCGGAAAGAATGGTCCTGATATTGGGATGATAATTTATCTGCTGGGAATATGGAGGTTGCACCGCAGGAAACTTCCGTACGTGTCTGGTGACTCGAATGCGATCTGCCTGTTCGAGAGACAGTTTTTGGATAGTGTTACCCATGTACAAAAAGATGAAGGATCCATCAGGTCGCACCACGTCCGGTGTGAAGAATGAGGAGCTGTCGCATGTGCCTGGGCCGACTGCTTCGACCAAGCCTTGCCCCACCACCAATTGATAACCGTGCGAGAATCTCAATGCCAACATCTCTCGAAGCAGCGTGTCTCTAGATTCAGGCACTTCGAGCATGTCGTTTGACCTTTCGAGGTGCACATCGTAGCTTGTAAATTCGTACTCCAATTCGAGTTCTAGTCCAGACGGGAAGTCTGATGTTGTTAGTGGCACCGATGCAGGAGTGCATAACGATCGCCATTTTACAATTGAAGCGCGTGGCTTTCGTGGATACAAATGCTGCCATCTTCCGAACAAAGATTCCCGCTCCGGGTGTCGTTTCAATGGGTTCGAAGCATTGACGTTGCGTACATAAGGAAGGTTGCTCCTAGGTACGGAGCTGGCGACTGATGTTCCTAGCCAACTGGCAGCCTGTTCGACACTGTCGTTGTCCTCTTCATCATCGTTGCCGGATGATATCGATGATGGACTGGCAGAATGTTGATCGGCAGCGAAATCGGCTCTAGAAATGCTGGGAGGACCTCTAGAATTGCGTAATGTGGAGCCTGTTCGATGGGAATCCGCAAGGCCATCATCATGCTGTTTCCGTAGGGGTGTATTGATCGAGATTGGCTTCGATGGCACACCGCCTACCCGACCAGTAGCTTGGTACGCAACTTCATTATCTGGATGGCCGTTTGAAGTCTTTTCAGTTACCACACTGTTGGTGGACACTGACCGTATGCTTGCTGCTGACGTGCCGGCTGGCCGTGGAGCAACTGTGCCAGGCTTAATCAACGTTGGATGTGCCTGAGCGTTAGTTGTGTTCACCTCGGTACTAGCAACGGCTCTGACTGGAGGTGCGAGACCACGCAAGGCATAACTTAGATTTCGATTCACCTTCGGGGCACTGGATGGTTGCTTCTTACCGAACAATGCATCTGACGCATCTCCCGAATTTAGCGAGGGAAGTTGAGGGCGGAACGGTGTGTTGAGAGGCTTGTTGGAGAGCACCTCAGTCAGTTTAGATCCGGCCATGGACTCTTCAGTGGTGGGTTGGACCTTGTTTGGAAGCTTCGTTGCCACGAATTCGTTGCTTTTTTCGAGACTAGAAGATTGCTTGAGGCTTTTCGACAACGATTGATGATTTGGACGTGCGCGGAATATTGCCGAGTCATATTTCTCCATACGGTCAAATATATCTCCCAGGGCTTTGGCATGAGTAGAAAGAAGACCTTGCCCAGAGCGGCCACCCTCAAGGAACGATCGGCTTTTGCGTGATATCTTTGGTGAGTGAGACAAGCTCCCTGCCGCACTCGAACGTCGGGCTTGGGACTTTCTGCGGCTTAGCCGGCGTCCGAATGAATTTTGTGTTTCGTTCATAAAGGGAATGCTCATGTCTGCAAGACCCAGCTCCATCAAACCCATCATCTGGATTTCATACATTCTCACCCGTGGAATAAAAGGCCGCTTCTTTTTCTGAAGCTGGGTCTTATCCTTGATGTCCTCTGTACCCTCCTTGGTCTCTGCAGGCTCGTTCTCAGGCGACCAGTATGATAGGTCAATCCATTGGGGAATGCCAAAACACCATCCATGGAGCCCATCACGGGTTTGTCCCGAAATATGGCTAGTGAAGTATCGCAGACTATTTGTAGTCATGGAGGAAAAGGCAGGGGATAACTTTCGAGGCTGGATGGAATCGCAAAAGGATGGACCAGACCCAGATCTGCGAGGACTGACGTTCAGACCAGTGGGTATAGAAAGGTGAACAGAATCCTCCACTGCAGTATTGCGATATTTGAATAATGGTACTGAGTGTAGAGGCATCTTTGATAAGCACACGATGTCAATTCCAACACCATTGTTGGTCAAATTTTGCGATGTTAGGTTCAGCAGATCTCTGTTGACTTCGAATACGCCAGTTCCTGCTGTGATGACGACGACGGAGACTCCGGTGCGAATAAGGTCACGATCAACATAGTCGTTGGCAAATTGGGTGCAGGCGATGTTGATGGCTTCCAAGATATTACCCTTCAATGCCGTGCTTGGTCTTCCAGCAATTCGTGTTCCGTTCCGCTTCGCGTCATTAACTGCCATTTCATTGTTGTTTGATGTGTGCAGCGAGATGTCTCTGAGAAAGACTCGAAAGTCCTTCTTGAGTTCATTGAGGATAGTCGTCCACTGCGCGCTGGCCATATCCGTGACAACCACTCGATAGAAGTCTTGATAATCTCGGGCAGTCATATTGGGAGATCCCGTCACTGCAGCATTTTCCATTCTTCGGTCCTTGTTTCTGGCTAAATCAAAGCGGTCATATTCCAAGCGACCAAACATGACAATGCTGACTAAATGACGAACGTCCAGCTCTGTCCACCTCTTGAACAACTCCGGTAGAAAGCCATTGATAACTCGATTGAACATGATCTCGCCATTGCCCTCAGAGTCAAAGTCCCACATCTCACTAGACATTTGTATGAAGAGCACATATCGTGCCGCCTCGCTGCGGAAGATGGGGACCGTATTTCCTGCAAAATAGGCGGTGGGTACTTTGTGGTTCTGAACATGGATTGACTTCACGGTAAGCCTGATGGTTCCGAGGTAGGTGATTTTTCGACCCGTGTAGACTGTCTTCCCTGCCAGTTCTTGCCCCACAAGCCGCCACATGTCGGACCTCGCCATATAGGTGTCTCTGAAGCTGAACTCAACGTGGGAGGCGGTGCAGTCCTCGAAAGAAGCAGGAAGGAGCCATACTTCGGAGCGTGGCCGAAAACCGAACGCTGCGGCAATGTTGCTTTTGATAGACACTTGCAGATTAGCCTGCTTGGCTTTGAAGTCTGGCGAGGCGAGCTTGACGATCGACAGATAACGCATACGGGTGTCGGAGTCATCTTGGCGAAGATGCTCCGGAAGTCCGTTGCGCTTTGGCTCATTGGTGTCGTTAGCAGAAGGTTGGAAATCGCGTACGTCCGAGGCCTCCTTTACAGGAAGGATCTCTACCAAGCTGCCGTCATTGATGCCTGAGCCTTCGAGACAGCTCTCGTTTATCAGGATGTCTTCGGAAGAGAAGCCATCGTCGTGAATCCAAAGAGTCGCACGGACGGGTGGATTGACTTGCGCGCTGGAAGAGCCGTTACTCAGTGCCGCCGACTGAGTCCTCACAATGCCACGGACCGTAGAGTGGCTACTTGTGCGTCGATGGCGCTTGGAATCTTCCATGGTGGGGATGAGTCTGAAGATATGCCGCAAAAAGCGTTCATGTCGATGGTACTCGTGCAGTTATCGTTAACCGGCAGGCGCGACTGCCCTTGTGGAGGGGAGAAGTCATCATCTGTCCGAAGCAGCGCAATGAGATTCAGACGCCCGACTAGGCCATACCGGAAGTACCATTGGCCTAGTATAGTATCATGGGCATTGTCATGCCGTGCAGCGAAGATCTACACCACAACGATGAGTACAATAGTTGATGTCGACCTCATGTTTGATATGCCAAGCCCATCTCACGGGTTGCACGTGACAGGCTCAGCGCAACAAGCAGATTGATGAGATTATCTCTCCAGGGGTCAAACAGGAACAAATTATAATAACAGCTGGAACGTCAGCTCCAGCTTCACCAGGTCTTTATTGCAATCAGCGTCTCATTTTTTCGCTCTATACATCGTTTCACATAATCATACATCTGATCAAAGGGTATCTTCGCAAGCTCAAAGGCCAGGACATGCATAAGCCTCTCACGATCATCAATCATCATATATACAAGTCTGGCGAAGGGTTACTTCACCAGACACTTCTCGTCTCCACGTTCAGGAGCCATTTCTTGACTCCTTCACGCAAGACATTATCTTGCTTGATTTCTTGCTCCAATGCCTGTCCATCAAGCTTGAGGTTGCCATCGTCGTCTTTAGAACGGTGGTGTTTGGCCAGATCATCGTTGACACTCTTGACGACCTCTTCCAGAGCGCCAACCACTGCTCGTCGACAGTCGAACTGAGAGTGTAGCACTCGTCGAGACCAGTCCTTGCCCTTGCCAGAGCTAGAGATATCCAGCAGCTGAGAATTCGCAGACGAAGCTATGCCGCTCGATACAGTTCTTGAGTGCGTCCTTTGCGGGCTATCGGGGTTGTACTTGGACGGGTCGGCCTCGTTCAACACTCGCTCTATTGCATCGGTAAGAGTTATATCGAAATCCATCACCGTTTCGCTCACAAAGCGTTCCGCCTCATCATCCTCGATGGCGGATGCCTTTCCATGTCGGAATGTCCCACTTCTGGCTGTGGCAGTTTCGGCGTTCGTTGTAGGGTTTGATGTGTCACGTTTGACCCCAAGTGTGTCTGTTTGCACCCGGCGCTGCAGAGTCAGGCGTCGGATGGTGAATGATCTGTAGTCAGCGAGGAGTGTTGTGCAGACGTTGACCCAGGGTTCCTGGTCGTGCCCTCGCGACGGTGATCCACTCGGCTCTTGCGTTGGCGTCACTTCTCGTAACATACTCTGCTTGATTTCCTCATAAAGTTCCTGGTAAGGCTTCACGCCCTGAAGTATAAAATCTTCATGATATCGCTTCAAGAAGCCCGCCACGTTTAGCGGCTTCGATCGCGTGGTCTCTGTATGGTGGAAGTGATGACTAAAAGAAGATCTGACCTCGTCGGCGCTGGCAACAGATGGTGATTGACGACGGGTCGATGACGATTTTTCATCCATCCAGCCAACAAAACCTGGGAGAGTGATATCGACGTCGATGACGCCGTCCTTATCGTCCACTGTTAGTTCTGGTGGTCGTGCCTCCTTTGCCACCACGGAGGACCTTCGCGTCGGGGTCGAAATATGAGAGCCCTTTCCTTCGATAACAACTTTCCGTAAATCGCTAGCTTCATCCACCATCCTCTCCAATGGGCTTGGCCGACCTGCCTGTATTGGAACCGTGCGAGGAGTAAGTCCACGGCGGTCTCTTAGGCTTCCCCTATCAGCTGATGGTGGAGGTCTATTGGACGATGGGGAAGAATCCGAGTTTCTGTTCCACAAGCCACTGACATTACTAATCGGCGACCCCCAATTGATACTTGACTGATTGGCTGGTTGGCTGACGCTATCTCTTCGAAGGATACGAGCCAAATCGGCACTGGCACCAGTTTCTTCAGGAGTCAACACCGCTCCATCCGGAAAATAACTATCGTTTTTAGTTGCAAAGTGAGGTACTGGGGTGCCAGTGCCGGGTGTAGCAGTAGAACTAGTGGCATTGGTCTTGTGTACCGAAGCAGAGGCGTCTGGCGTGAATACCGCTGGCTGTTTGCTGGTACTCGATTGCAATTCCGGCGGTGGGAAGACAGATTGTGAGTTGCTTCGGAGTGCTTTGCCGATAGCTCCCACACTGTCCCCCGATGAGACACTTGCAGACAGCCCTGTGACCTCACGACGAGGAAACGTCATAGAGCCGTCGCGGGATTTGTTGTAGACGTGCCGACGCAGCGATCCCTCGGTGATCCTACTGGAAGGTACAGGAATGGCTGCGTCAGGCGTCAAGATTGGAGATATATAGCCAGAATCGTCTCTAGTCAATACGGAACCACCAGGGGATCGAGGTAGGAATGAAGACAGCAGGAAGATGATCCTCCGCGTCATGGATCTACTGTCGCAAATGACAACGGTCCGGGATGCAAGGCTGCTTGTGGACAGCTGCCCTTTGTTCAACGCTTTGATTTGCTTACGGTACCAATCCGGTGCCAGCCGTTCGAGCCATTCGGTGTGGTTGCCCAGGAAAGCTGTTAAGAGATTGAAAAGAAAAAAGTTTTGCTGTTTGTTGCCGCAAAGTCGGACCAGGTACCGCGATTCGTCGAGCCAATGACCGCCATTGTCCAAGCCAAAGCCCGTAAGAACTCGTGGTATACGGAGAGCATAGGCCACCCGCCACAAGGTATGTCTGACCAGGGCATGAAGATGAGCATCTCGAGTCAGCACATTTGGCGACCGGATATAGATGTTGCGCTGGTTTGTTCGCTGCTCTGAGGGACCTTTTGGCGCCTTCGCTGCTGAGGAGATCATTGCCTGATTGACGTCCTGCAACAGCTCGCCAATCTGAGCGCGAGCAACAGCCTCAACAGGGGAAAGACTTCGTAAGATGATATCCCAATTCTTGACAATTATTTGTATACTCTTATCGGTCAACTGTCCGCTTGTTTCCGACGACCACAGATGCTCTGGGATCGCGTTCAAGAACACCCAGGAGGAGAAAGAATCAGATCCAAAAGAGTTAGGAGTGGATGAGGCAGCAAAGGATGCTCGTGAAGATGGTCGGCCAGCAGACGTTTTCGGCCGAGCATCACTGGAGCGTGGTAGATAGAAGAGCAATCCAATGGCATACACTGGACTTTTCTTTTCCACCAGCTTTGGCTTCTTCGCTTGAGCACCAGGAGTCTGGGGCGAATCGCGCGACGGTGTCATAGGGCTTATTGCATCGAATTCTCCGGCTGAAGAGGTCCTGTGCTGCCTCAAATCGTCCTTACTTCCCGGCAAGTTGACCGGGAACATCCGCGTAATCAAGACCGAGTCTCGCGCTTCAATTTCAGGCTCTTTCGGAGAAGCATGTTGACGGAGGCTGTGCGCTCCCTGCATTGAGGTCTTTGCTCGTAGAAGAGGAGCGCGGATGGGAACTCCATGGGCCGTTGCAGTCGCGGATGGTGTACGTGAGGCCGGACTGGTGGCGCTACCACGATCTCCTGGCAGCATGTGTATTTTGGTGCTTGAGCCAGATTTTGCAGCGCTACTGACGCCAAACATGCAGTCCAAAATGTTGCTGAGTTGATCTGTCGGCTCCGACTCCTTGTTTGAACGCGCCCATGAAGCTGAAGCCCCTGATATCGTTGAACTCCTATTCCTTATGTGACCAATGATGGGATATCCGTGTTCTGTTTGTGGAGAGAACTGTGTTCTTGTGGGAGAAGTGACCTCTGTGGGCGGAGTAGCTGAGCCTGCAGTCTGGCTGTCGTACAACAGCAGAGGACGGTCAAGCGTGCCAAAGGCATCTTGGGCGATTATGAGTCGCAGGTCTTTAGTCTCATTTAACTCAAGACCGAGTCGATCGTCAAAAGGCGAGGCACGGAGGTTTGGGGAGCCGAACGGGGTGGTAGGCGGCGAGAGGGAACCATAACGACCCTCTGGACTAGTATCCGGCCACAGGAGGGTGCGCGTGTGCGTTTCGTCAGTCGCGCTCTCGAGCTGGCCGCCGCGTGAAACTCCTTGTATCAGTCTTCCCAGCATATCCGGACAGTATCTTCGTAGACCCGCGAGCCCGTGGTAGTCATGCCTTGAGCAAGCAGTCGTCAGACGCGCAGGATCGTGGCATTCGAGCAGCGAGAAATTGCCGGGAGAAGGTCAGTGCCCGAAACGAAAGAACAGGATTGTGACGGCTCTGCCGCGGGTCGCTAGAAACAGCGAGCATTGCACCTGAAGGAGGACTTTGCAAGTAGTATGATATAGGAAAAGGCAGAATCCCAGATAATTCGGGATCCGTGTTCCTTTACTGACTTATGGGCTTATGTCAAATGCGAATCACCCGCGATATCCAGAAGTTACGGTGAGTGAGAAAGCGGCACCCTAAACCATTTGTAGTACACCCCCTGTTAGGTGCACGCACCTCTTCGCATCGTTATCGGCCTTGTAAGTCCTTTCTAGCTACTGTCACCTAGCCTCGGATGAGGATGACGAGGCGCTCATGCCACGCAGCATCAAGACGAGCCTCGAAGCTGTGTGAATAGCATGGGAGGAATCCCGCCAAATCTTTGTGCTCATTCCCGCCCAGCAATCGTGACCTTGATCACTGTCAAACTTTGGGGGGTCTAGTTTCATATTTACGAACCAAAGTATCTTGCATAACAAGTACCATGGATCATTTCAGAAGGTCTCTGCCTGCGGAATGATCAATGGACAGCATGAGTGACATTGAGCCGACTTGATGCAACGACTTAGCGCTCGTGGCGTGCCTCCCTCTTTCATTACCCAATCGCACCGGCAGTTTGGCGACATACCCTAGCTCGAGCTGTGCTGTCGCGGTTACCCTGCGTCTTATCTGGAATGGGCCATTCAGCCTGATGGTCCACGGATGCCATTCCGTGGAGTTGATCTGCTGCCTGATGGACGACCTTCGCTCGCAAGAAGCTTCTGTCTTCCGTCTACCGTCGCTTCATGCTAGATATGTTGCTGGAAAGTGGACGACTTGACTGACCATGCCAGGCAAAGAGCTACGCCTACTCGCCCTTGATGGCGGCGGCGTTCGTGGCCTGTCGGCATTAATGATTCTCGAACAATTGATGCAAACCATCGATTCCGAGAACCCACCCAAGCCATGCGAGTATTTCGACATGATCGGGGGAACCAGCACCGGCGGGCTAATAGCAATCATGCTGGGCCGGTTGGAAATGACGGTCGACGAGTGCATCGAAGCCTACCTTTCACTCTCAGACCAAATCTTCCAGAAGAAGGCGCATCGTGTGAACACTCAGGGCAAGATCCAAGGCCGCTTCGACTCGAAAAAGCTGGAAGACGCCATCAAAGAGGTGGTGCGCAAAAGGAAGCTCCCGGAAGATACATTGTTGAAAAGCGTAGGAGACGCACCGTGCAAAGTGTGAGTAATCCCTCCCGGACGAGCTCCCCTACAGAAAAGAATGCATCGTTCGACCGCCAGCGCATCGAATATGCAAGCACGCTTTCCAGCTGGCTTGAGGCAGTCGTTGCCCGAGAGCAATAACTCAACCATACTGATAAGACTGGTGGCCCGTACTTCGTCAAAGACGGACACTAGAGCGTTAGAGGCAAAGGTCTCCAGAAGGATGCAGCATTGGGCCTGAGAAGCTACAACGGCCAAACAGTGCCACTTTTCCTGGAAACTGGTGATAAGAATTCCATGCTAACGATAATAGTTTTGTATGCGCAACCAGTAAGGAGACTAGCGAAACAGTGTGTCTAACGAGCTACAAATCTTCTCGTGGTAGTTGTGATCTCTTCGAGTCGACCAAGATTTGGGAAGCTTGTCGGGCAACAGCCGCAGCGTCCTCATTCTTCGACCCAATTTCGATTGGACGTTATGGCGAAGAGTTCGTGGATGGCGCGACAGGGGCCAACAATCCCGTTTGGGAATTATGGAATCAAGCGCAGGCCGTGTACGGCCCCGAGCCCTTAGAAGACAGTCTGGCTTGTCTCGTGTCGATTGGGACAGGAGTTCCGTTTCTGACTGCCTTCCGGGATGATGTTCTACACATCCACAAGACATTAATTGCTATGTCTACCGAAACCGAGCAAACAGCAGAGCGATTTCGACGAAGTAAAGTGGGATTGGACAAAGAGAATCGTTATCACCGTTTCAATGTGTCAAGAGGTTTAGAAGGGGTCGGTTTGGAAGAATCGAAGAAAAGAAAGGAGATTGCTGCGGCGACGCGACGGTACATCGCTTCTCAGGAAGTTGTCAAACAGATGGAAATGTGTGCAGGAAGTGTTTCGAGGAAGCATAGTCAGGTCCATTCTTGCGCTGACATTTGAGACTTAGCTAATGGATTTGGTGGTCAGTCTCTCACAAATATCAGGTCCCATTCAGCCTTCGAGGCGTTCCTGTGATCGAGAAATTCGCAGATCGTCCAGTCGACATGGCGGAGCTTAGGCAATCCCTCATTCCCGGACGAGAATCTAGTCAACGTCAACGTCAAATCTTCCTGTTGAGTGGGATGGGCGGCATGGGCAAGACGCAACTGGCGGCTCAATATGCACGGCGACATCACCAGCATTATAGCGCTGTCTTCTGGTTGGATGGCACCTCAGAAGACAGCTTGAAACAGTCCATTGCCTATGGTGCCAACCGCATTGCGCAGGGCCAGATTCCGGAAGCCAGCAGAACACCCTCCACTGGTGAGGGCGGGGACCTTGATCTCATTGTCGAACACTTTCGCAATTGGCTGAGCCGGGGGGACAACAATTGCTGGCTGCTGGTGTTGGATAATGTCGACCGAGAATACTGCGCAGCAAACCCTCAACCAGGCTCCTACGATATCGAGAAATACCTTCCGGACGCTGATCATGGCGCAATCTTGATAACGACTCGACTTAGCGACCTCAAACCGTATGAAACAGTGTCGAAGAGGCTCCAGAAAGTGGATGACAGCCTTGCTGCCGCAATTTTCTGCCAGTGGTATTCGGGAGAGTTTGGTGCGTCTCTCAATCACTTGCCGAGCTCTGATCTAACTAGAGAATACAGACCAAGACCAGGTCAAACCATTATTCAAACTTCTAGATGGCCTCCCTTTGGCGTTGACCCAAGCCGCGGCGTATATGCAGCAGAGTGGGATCAGCTTTGCCCGATATATCGACCTCTACAACCGTCGTTGGGATGATCTCATGAAATCGCACGAGACAGACAATAGACCCTGGCTAAAATACAATAACGGCAGTATCTGGACGACGTGGACAATATCGTTCGAGGCTATTCGTGTGAAGAACGAAGCAGCGGCTGATCTACTCCTGCTTTGGGCGTTTCTTGACAACCTTGACTTGTGGTATGGGCTTTTCGAGGAAAGCAGCGAAATATGCACCGATTATACCTATGCCAACGTACCCCTCCGAGAGGCATACAGCGACGAAATAAAATTTGTCAACGCGATGCAGCTCCTACTCAATTATTCCCTGGTCGAAAAGATGGGAGATGAAAGCGGATATATCGTTCACCCCGTGGTGCATCAATGGGCCCGGCATGTCCAGACGGAGGAGCAACGCGTTGTTTTCGCCCGACTTGCGGTGGTGACCATCGGTTATGCTTCTCCTTCTCATGAGGACCAAGAATTCTGGACCATACAACGGCGTCTTATTGGACATGCTGAGTGCTGCTTTCATTGGGTCGTAAATAACTCGATCAGGCTCTCACAATTACAGGACTATAACTCACTTGACGCAGCAAAATACGATCAGGTTCCATACTACCTCCTGGAGGCTTCACGTCTCCTAGGTGACCTCTTCTTACATCAAAGCAAGCTGGAAAAGGCCGAACAGGTGTACGCGTTCTCCTTACGAAGTAGTGAGGAGATACTAGGGCCGGAGCATGAGATGACACTCGATATAATTAACAATCTGGGCATTCTCTACGAAGATCAAGGAAAGCTAGATAAGGCGGAGCAGATGTTCGAGCGAGCCCTACGAGGCCAGGAGAAGGTACTAGGACCGGAGAACAAGTCAACGCTCGATACGGTCAACAATCTGGGCGTTCTCTATAGAATCCAAGGAAAGCTAGATGAGGCGGAGCAGATCTACGAGCGAGCCCTACGATCCAAAGAGAAGGTATTAGGGCCGGAGCACGTGTCAACACTCGATACGATCAACAATCTGGGCGGTCTCTATAGAAGCCAAGGAAAGCTAGACAAGGCGGAGCAGATCTACGAGCGAGCCCTACGATCCAAGGAGAAGGTACTAGGACCGGAGAACAAGTCAACGCTCGAGACGGTCAACAATCTGGGCGTTCTCTATAGAATCCAAGGAAAGCTAGATGAGGCGGAGCAGATGCACGACCGAGCCCTGCGAGGCCAGGAGAAGGTACTAGGGCCAGGGCATACGTCAACACTCACCACGGTCCACAATCTAGGCATAGTCTACTACGACCAAGAAAAGCTGGACAAGGCGGAGGAGTTGTACGAGCGTGCCCTACAAGGCTTCGAGAAGGCACTGGGAGCACGGTCTATGCGCACCTACGTCCCTGCACTCGACACGTGTTATCAACTCGGTTCGCTCTTTATTGATCTGGGCAGACGACAAGAAGCCATCGAGATGCTTCAACGGGCCTTGAACGGGTATCGGGAAGTTTATGGTCCATCTCACCAAGACTATCAAAACACTGTTGAAGCCATCGAAGAAGCACATCAGTCACAAGATACGCCTCCGGATCAACGTCTACTGACACAGGAGGGAAGTAAATCTCTCAAAGAGACCGCCAGCGACAGCACCAACGAGACCAGGATACCAAATGAGGTGAAATCCCTGGGGGAGAAGGAGCATGCATCGAAGTTGCGCAAACTCTTCCGTCGACTTGGCAGCTAACGAAGTGCAATCACTCTCACGGCGATAAATGCTGTAGCTGAACAGTATAAGAACCAGTCCTTGTCGTTCGGGGATCCTGTCGACAGGAATGCAAAAGCTATTGCTGCGACTAATGTTTGGCAATGCAGATGGGTACTACATATCCACCTGCAGAACGTGCTGATGCGACCGAAGCCAAGTCCACAACCACGAAGCCATTGTTGCACTGGGAAGAATACTGCGCTGCATCGGTCAAACCTACAGCTTTGCAATCTGAGAATGGGAGGTTAGAACAAAGCTTACGTGATGAGGGACTGCTACATGGCAGGTGAACGTGCTGAAGGTGAGCGCATTAGAAACAAGGTCATTGACTTGAGGGCGTTGGCGGCAGAAGACTACAACGCAACAACTTGCCCAAGAGAAGGCGAAAACCAAATGAATGTGGATGATGCTGAGGATATTGGCTATGAAAGGCGTTGTTGGGGTCTTTCCAGATTATCAGGAGAAGAAACCAATTTTGTAATGCAAAATGTTGGAGAAAAACTATTCTTGTTTGAAGTCTGTCATGAACATCCTATTGAGCACGACGAGCTACTACTCTCCGAGGCAGGCAGTCAGTCTGCAATATGTCCAGTTGTGAAAGACAAGTAGCACCGTGAGGCTCGGTGATTCTGCACAATGCAGGCTGCTGTTGTGAGAACCAATCACTATGAACACCAATCAAGGCCTTCTCCTCGGCATCAGCAACGCCGAAAACGCTGTGATCAAGCATGTACAGGGGTATCAGTCCACACAAATTCTCCTTGTTCCCGTCCTTTGCAAACTTTGTGCACGAAAATAGACCAGGCATGTCCTTCATATCCCTTCAGATCATTCTTGGTTGTTTTGTTGCGGAAAGCCAGGAAGCTGGAAGCCGGGAGGAAACATAGGCATGCCGGGCATGTTTCCAAAGTTCATTGGGAACGGCATTGACGGCATAATGCCATTGCTGTTGGCGTTTGAAGAACCTGGTCGGTCGTTGCGGTCCATCCGGCGATCATCATCTCGATGTCTCTCGTCGCGTCCACCGTGCTGACGGGACGATTGAGGTCCTCGTCTTCCAGCTGAATCAGTGGGTACACGTCGACTCATAGCTGCTTCATGTTAACATATGCGTCCCAGAACAAAAGGGGCGGCCACATACCTTTTGAGGAGACACCAGCACCAATCTCAATGTCGGGCTCTTCCACACACATGTATTCTTCAATAGCAACGCCACCTGTACCACCATATTCGGCGGTGAGCATCCATTTTCGATCGGCTTCTGTGAGTCGGTCGATAGGAATGATGCTAACGCCAGTGGTATAATCACTGCAGTCACGTGGTCCGAATCCGACACCCCATTTAGTCTGTAACTCAACGTGTTAGCCATGACTTGCGACGTTTCTAGATATTTGGTACTTACTCGAAGTTGAGTGTCTTGAATCTTGTATTCCTCCATACCATGTCGGGCGCTTTCTGCATCTCGGCGGTTGATCATCTTGATGAAAGCATGGCGCTTGTCGACGTTGACGATACATGTCTGAACGAGACCAAACTTGCTGAAGAGAGGTCTCAAGGTAGCTTCTCCAAAAGTGACACCTCCGACGAAAAGTGTACGACTGTAGACCTTGATGTGACCCTTGGGCAAGCTTCTATCGAAAGTTATGCTCTTGGGTCCTGGTGGAGGAAGGTTGGTGTCACTGGCTGGTGGTGAGGGACTTCGACGTCTCCTACCAGGTGGGCTCCGTTGACGATAGTCGCGGCGACCATCGCGGTCATTACGGAACTGATCAGCACCTGGACTATCCCGATGCCGTCTTGGAGACAGATCTCGTCTTCTATCAAAGCCCGGAGAGCGTGAGCGACGCCGAAACTGGCCCGGAGGCGAGCGGGTAGTGGCATCACGTGACTGGCCCCCATTCCAATTGTTGGCTTGGGCTGGAGGAGGGAATGGCATGGCGTTTGCACCACCATTGGCATTTTGCATATTGAGCAACTGAAGAGCCGTAGCCCATTGATCAGGTGGAACACCTTGAGCAGCCAGTAGCTGTAGAAGTTGGAGCTGAGTCTGAGCATCTTGGTTTATGGGAGCAGGATTTTGCGGCAGCGCAACAGGAGCTTGTGGCTGAGGAAGAAAAGCAGCAAGCGGGTTCTGCGACACATTCGCAGGACTCTGACTCTGTGCACCATTATTCATTCCAGCAAATAGTGCTCCAAGCGGGTTTACAGCGTGCCCATTGGCGGCAGTGGGAGCAGGTCCTGGATTTACGGTACTGTTCGGTTGAGGGGTTCCAGTTTGCGCGCCTAATAGATTATTCAAACTAGCTGGCGCTGCGACTGGTGCGGGCGCGGCATTCTGCTTTGCCATGTTCTTGAGGGCTTCGAGGATAGCGGAAGTGTCTTGTTGTGGCTGTGCTGCTGCTGTCACATTAGAATGTGCTGATGCTGACTGGCCAAGCGGGACAAAGCCAGGTCCTGGTGATCCGTCTGGAGTGGTAGATACTGTAATAGTGTCAGAAACAATAGTGGCCGGCGCAAAGGAAGGTGTTTGGTGTATCATACCTCTGGGTGCGTCGACCTTTTCCTTAAGAGAGGCAAGCAATTGTGCTGGGAAAGTTTGGGATCGCTCCCAGATCTCAAGCAGTTTCTTGATTTTGACCTATCAAACAATGACAAATATGAGCGTTGATCAAGCATATGGATTTGCGAAAGTGAGAGATTGCGTAGTTGGGCGAATTCTAGGAGAATATCATTCCTCCTACGAGTTTGATGGGCTTGAAGTGAAAACACAAACAGTTGGCTTTACCATACCTTTTGATCCTCTGGCGCTGTAGCAATGATGTCGTTCATTAGTACGGGTAGCAATTCAGTCACTCGAGTCACACCGGCTGCAAAGGTTCCATCAGGAGCTCCGCTACCAGGTTGTTGACCAGCCTTTCTGGCTTGATCTACCCATTGTCGTGTTACTGAATCTACGACATACAGTACTCCCAGCTTGTGTGTGCCAGGCGTCTTCTTGAAATGTGTATAGAGCTTCTGAATGAGGACTGACTCGGACTAAGAGCAACAAATTAGTAGGTGTTTTGTGATGGAGACACATAATTGACGTACTTGTATGTTTGCTGTGCACAGCGATGTGATGGAGGTGATCTTCGAACCTGAGACTCCTGGAGGTTTGAGATTGAGCATGGACTGCAGAATGGAGTCCAGCTCCGCTACTGCGGACGACATGGTGTACGGGCCTTGATATCTCCTTTTCCTACAACGTCGAGGTCAAAGATACTGGCGAGAGACTCGATCTTGACTAGGTTGGAAAACGCGGATAGGCGCGACTAGACGCGAAGGGCCTTTTCCTCGAGGTGTCTTACAGACTTCAAGTACAGATGAGATTAAGGCGAGAGTGAGAATGTGAGACTTTGATCTTTCTTTTCTCCCAATACAACCTCAGCGCAGTAGACTTCTACAGTCGTCAGCGGCGAATGCGCCTCTTATTGATCTTTGTGAAGTTGCAGGTGCGAGGATACTATCGGCGAAAACGCAGAAAAGGGAACCCGTGCTAAGCAAGATTACAAGTCGATGGCGCGATTACGCGCAGAGTGATGGAGATAGAGGCGGACGATGATGGTCGATTGATGAAGTGGTTGAGAGGTTGGTTGTGAGATTAAGTTGGAGGGGAAAAGAGAAGAGGGAAGCCTGTTTGTAATTGCCGACGAAGAAGAGACTTTTGACTGGCAAAGACAAAAACGCAGCCAGTTTGAGCTTGGCATGGCAATTCACGTGTTAGAAAGATGATCAGATCTTCCCACGTGATGAGACGAGAGGTGACGTGCGGGACCTTTTGGGTGACTCTCGGAGCCCGTTTTCGGTTCCGCCCAATTGACTTTGGCTTGAGTGACGTCCGCCCCGGGCAGCCCTTACGTGCCCTTCGTTGGCTAGTCGATGCTCCCCAAAAGAGCCAAAGCTCCTTACCTCCGAGGAACCACCAGTGCCCCCATTGAAATCTTGCTGCTTCCGGCATCATTATCGTAGCTCCAACCCTATCTTACCATTACTGAATACTTTTTTTCCTCTCGATAGCCTGCGTTCATAATTCATACCTCAGTTACCCATTCACTTCACTTCAAATTACATCACTATGGCCTCTTCACTTCGAGCTGGAAGCACATTGCTTCGTTCATCTGCAGTTTCCTCGAGACCTTTGGTCCAGAAAGCCGCATTCAATGGAGTCCGCTGCGCAAGCACCAAGGTGAGGACCCCTTCCGCCCCAGAGTGCGCCCGCTTGCTGACACTCCTTCTACTAGACCCTCAAAGAAGTTTTCGCTGCCAAGCTCCCCGGAGAGATTGAGAAGGTCAAGAAGCTGAAGAAAGACTATGGCTCCAAGGTCCTGGGTGAGGTCACCCTAGACCAGGTCTATGGTGGTGCTCGAGGTATCAGAGCACTGGTCTGGGAAGGCTCCGTCCTTGACTCGGAAGAGGGTATCAGATTCCGTGGAAAGACCATTCCTGAATGCCAGGAACTCCTTCCTAAAGCTCCTGGCGGCGAGGAACCCCTCCCAGAAGGTCTCTTCTGGCTTCTCCTTACTGGCGAAGTCCCCAGCGAGCAACAGGTCCGAGACCTGTCCGCCGACTGGGCTGCTCGATCCGAGCTGCCCAAGTTTGTCAAGGAGCTTCTCGACCGCTGCCCTAACGACATGCATCCTATGGCCCAGTTCTCCATCGCCGTCGCTGCGCTCGAGCACACCTCCGAATTCGCTAAGGCATATGCCAAGGGTATCAACAAGAAGGAATACTGGACATATACGTTCGAAGACTCTATGAACCTGATTGCCAAGCTTCCTACCATTGCGGCCATCATCTACCGCAACGCATACAAGGATGGAAAGGTTGCTGAGATTCAAAAAGACAAGGATTACGGCTACAACTTGGCTAACATGCTCGGATATGGTGACAACGCCGACTTTGTCGAGCTCATGCGTCTGTATCTCACCATCCACTCCGACCACGAGGGTGGTAACGTCAGCGCTCACACCACTCACCTGGTCGGCAGCGCTTTGAGCTCTCCTATGCTGTCCCTTGCTGCCGGTCTGAACGGCTTGGCTGGACCTCTCCACGGACTGGCTAACCAGGAAGTCTTGAACTGGCTCACCAAGATGAAGCAGAGTGTCGGTGACGATTTGAGCGACGAAGCCATCACCAAGTACCTATGGGACACCCTCAACAGCGGCCGTGTCGTTCCTGGTTATGGCCACGCAGTCCTCCGAAAGACCGATCCTCGATACGTGTCACAACGCGAGTTTGCTCTGCGCAAACTCCCAGAAGACCCTATGTTCAAGCTTGTCAGCCAAGTGTACAAGATCGCTCCTGGTGTCTTGACTGAGCATGGCAAGACCAAGAACCCTTACCCTAACGTTGATGCTGTAAGTAAAAGAGGTCACGGTTGTCTTGGATTTCAGCTAACATACTCGCTCTAGCACTCTGGTGTCCTTCTGCAATACTACGGACTGACGGAGGCCAACTACTACACCGTCCTCTTCGGCGTCTCCCGAGCCCTCGGTGTCCTCCCTCAACTGATCATCGACCGTGGTCTGGGTGCACCTATCGAGCGACCAAAGTCTTTCAGCACTGATGCCTATGCCAAGATGGTTGGCGCACAATTGTGAGCCATTTGATTTGCAGGATTCTAAGAGCAAGCGATGTACAATGCTGAGAAACAAAAACGTATGTCTACGAGGGGACTGGTGATGGATGGGTATTTCGAAAGCTAGCGGCTATTGTTGGATGCAGGTTTAAACATTCAGTAGTATGCCACATTTGATCGATGAACGATTCTCAGCTTTCTACATGAATACTTGTGCTGTGCGTAGTATTGACGGCTTGTAAAGGACTGATTGTAGACTCTACACGTATAGCTGTCCACAACCATCTTTTTTTCGGACGTTGAGCTGCATGCTGCATTGGTAGGCTGTTGGGCGGCACTGATCCACCTTTAGGGTGTCGGATTCCGGAAAATTGGGCCTTTGGGGGTGGCCGCGGGCTGCTAATAATGGGTGAGAATGAGATTCGCTGCCCGCTCAACGAGTCAACAACACGCCGAAAGATGGATGGCCTAGTCTTGTTTTGGCCCGAAGACGGGGGGTTTTGGGATTTGTCGAGGCGCTGTGCCTGCGCCATAGAGTGATACAGCACGATAATTACATCTTGTCCAGGTTGTCAATACTATCGTATTTCTCACCGAAGCAGCGAACTCCGAATCTGAGCGGTGTCAGCTTGGTCGATAGCCTTAATCTCCGCTCTTGCTTGCCTGACCATCCTTTGTTCCTGCATCTTTGCCATTTGATCTTCTCCAGAACAGCTCCCACCCCAAGTCAATCACTCCCGTTCAACTCAATCCTCAAGGCGACGAAGCCGACTTAATCCCTTGGTCAGGGCAGACAATATCAATTACTGTCTTGCGATGTCCGCTCATCAAGTCATGGGAACCTCCGCCCCAGGAGTCCAGCAGATCGAGAAGAAGCCTGTCAAGTTCAGCAACCTGCTACTCGGCGCTGGTCTGAACATGTTTGAGGTGACGACCCTCGGTCAGCCTTTGGAAGTCATCAAGACTACCATGGCTGCCAACCGAACGGACACCTTCGCCGGTGCCATGTCAAGAATATGGGCTCGCGGTGGTATCCTGGGATGTAAGCACGAACACATGGACAAACTGCTGATTATGACCTCGGCTAATACATATGGCGCATAATAGACTACCAAGGTCTCATTCCATGGGCCTGGATTGAAGCCTCGACAAAGGGTGCCGTCCTCCTCTTCGTCGCCTCGGAGGCCGAATACTATGCAAAGACCTTCGGAGCCAACAACTTCGTCGCTGGAATCGGTGGTGGCATGGTCGGTGGTGTCGCGCAGGCGTATGCGACCATGGGTTTCTGCACATGTATGAAAACGGTCGAAATCACCCAGCACAAACTCGCGGCGCAGGGTGTGAAGCCACAATCCACCTTCAAGACTTTCGCGGACATCTACAGAAAAGAGGGCATCGCAGGTATCAACAAGGGTGTCAATGCTGTTGCCATTCGTCAAACTACAAACTGGGGTTCTCGTTTCGGTTTGTCCAGATTGGCCGAGAGTGCCATCCGGAGAATGACTGGCAAGGACGAGCACGAGAAGCTCGGCAGCCTTGAGAAGATTATTGCCAGTGGTCTTGGTGGTGGTTTGTCTGCTTGGAATCAACCGATTGAAGTCATTCGTGTTGAGATGCAGAGCAAGAAGGACGATCCAAATCGTCCCAAGAACTTGACTGTTGGTAAGACATTCAGGTATATTTACGGCAACAATGGTATTAAGGGTTTGTATCGTGGCGTTACTCCACGTATTGGTCTGGGTATTTGGCAAACCATTTGTATGGTTGCTTTTGGTGATATGTAAGAGTGACCCTTTTTGGTTCGATTAAGGCCATGCTAATCAGAACAAAACAGAGCCAAGGAGGCTATCGAGAAATTGACCGGTGACAAGGTCACCGCGAAGCACTAAACGGCGTTCTGGTAGAGTTGTGGGATCAACCAGGATTAGAGGCTGGACTGGGTCTTTGGGGGCAATTCGACGCCTCAACGACTGACACGATACGCGTGCAAGTATGTCTTTGGGACACTGATAGACCTGGATCTTGTTCACCATTTGGCGTTAAAAGTTCTGTGCCACGTTTACGTTTGTTATGTTTTGGCGGACGAGCAGCAGTGGATGTGGTGGTGATCAGAATAGACATGGATTCGAATCGTCTGGAAGCGATATGAAGCATTGCTTTACAAGGCAATACAGGACATGCTGAAATATATGCTATGCTTTCCCTTGCCAACGTCGGCCTCAATGAGCAGAATCTGCTGGTAGAAACGTACCCATATCCTTGTGGAGAGTACCGAGTGAGCATCCAAGCAAGTATGCCAGTCCACCAAATTCAAGGCCTGCAGGCGTATCATAGTATGTATACAAGTAGCTGATGCTGGTGCTCGTACTCGTACAGCACCGAGTTTACGTTGTCCAAGCCGGATGATCTTCACGTCAAGCACGGGCAACTGTGGGAACAACGGCCCGGAATAATCGTTTTACGGCAATGTGACCAGGGGTTCTCAGCCTCGCCTACGTTCGGTATCCACCATTCATTGGGCACGACTTTTGGACTTCTCGCTTCCCACTGTTCCCAGTTTCGAACAACGACGTCAACTTCTAAGGATACGGGATATCTGTTCGTGGTCCGTCCAATCATGTGGTATATTCGCCGATCGTTGTATGCATGTTTGCTGTTTGCCGTGCCCCGCGAACAAGTACCTCGCTGGGCCAGTTATGGTGAAAGCGACAAAGAATTTGGAATGCATTTGTTTGCTGAGGTTGCCCAGCTATCGTCGGGTGTAGATCACTTCGAGGTCAGGGCAAGTGAAGTCTTCCACGTGCTCTTTGCTGTCAGACAGAGAGGTGGTGAGGACGGGACCTGACATTTCCTTGGTGTTTCGGTTTGGAGTTTTAGCATGCTGACGTCGGAGTTGCCTAAAAATATACAATAGATCTTGGAGTGACGGTTGGTAGACTTCATCACTCCATCAACTCTCAGGAACCAGATTTCATGCATAAACAAGCATTGATTTCCACAGCTTTGACAGGTACCTTCGGAGCTTGACCTCGACTCCCGGCGATCCAAACATTTCCTGCGCGTCATACTCTGTCATATCTCATCTACATGCTTCACATCTAGAAGAGTTGTTCTCAGGGCTGAACCTTTGTATTCGACTTCTACAGTACCATACTTCTTCGTCCACACTCGGCCAGCGACCAAAGAAGTTGTATATCAACAATCCAAACCACCAGTCAAGATGTCGTCGATACGAACTTTCAGCGTCTCCTTACAGATCTGCACGCTCGTCCCGATGATTCTCATACTTATCAGCAGCATATTCGCAATTCCAAGCACGGCAACTTGTCCATCAACCCAGTCACCCTACGCACCAGGCTGGTAAGTCCACATGTTTCTGAGCCTTTCCCATGACCGGTTCAAATTGCTTTCAAATGCTTGTAGTCGGAACACTGATATGACGCAGCTCCTCCTGCACCGAATGCTGTATTTTCCAGTTCGGTGAAAGCAATTGCAACCAGAGTCTGCTTTGGGATGGCATCGTCCGCGATCCAGCGTGCAACACTCTCGAGATTGGTATGGACCACGCCTGGATTTCCGAATGTACGGGCGCATTCGTCAGCTGTACTTTGTACAACAGCACGGATTGTACGGGCGATTTGTCCATGACGATCGACAATGGCGCCGACGTGTGTCATGCGCCAGGCTTTTTCATCAAGTCTTTTGACTGTGCTACTGATTGAGAACACCATGAACCGTCAGCAACAGCTACTGCACCCGAGTCAATGTTGTCAAGTTGATAATGGTCGGTGGGCGAGGGTCGATCAGGCCTTAGCCAGAGACAAAAGGTGGCAGTAATGGACCGAGTTTGGCATGATGACTTTGCAGCATGGCATCTGGTGATCCAACCGCAATAGCTTGCATCCGGACGAAGTAGGTTCTGAGGTCCCTGTCGCCAGGGAGTGCCTGAAAGGTCAATGGCAGCGCAGGTTCGTGCCATTGCGAAGTGTTGTGCACTCGTCACAGCCAGACAGAAGAGTGATGTCACTCCACGGCCTGGGTGGACTTCCTTCCAGTCCACTGTTCACTTGAACAAGGCCAGATAGAAGCTGTGAGCAGTGACTGAGTTCGAGAGAAGAGATTGTTCAAGCTGGATCCAATTCTTCTATGGTAGAACAATATATTTCTCCAGATGCTTTGGTACGGCGTCTCTTAAATTCTTGCTCTTCAACCATTTATCGCTGAACAGCCGGTCGGCGTATCTGTAGGCACCATCGCACAGCACCGTAACGACAGTATGATTCGGGCCAAGTTTCTCAGCCACTTCTTTGGCAGCGACGACGTTGAGCGCGCTGCTAGCACCGAGGTAAAGACCTTCTTCGTCCAGACAACGATAGACCATCGCTATCGTCTTTTCATCCGAGATGGTGAACGCTCCATCGAGCTCCTTGACTTCTTGTTTCAGATTGTCGGTAACGCGACCTTGGCCAATACCTTCTGTTATACTGCTGCCACTTCGTTCTTTCAGCTCGCCACCAGAGGTGACGTACGAGTACAACACCGACCCAGGCGGATCTGCCAGGAAGCTTTTGACCGATCCGTTGCTGACGTCCTTCAGGTATCTTGTAATGCCGGCCAGTGTGCCACCAGTACCTGTAGAACAGGTGAATGCGTCAACCTTGCCTTCTGTTTGAGCCCAGATCTCCGGACCGGTGGTTTCGATATGTGCCCTCCTGTTTGCAGTGTTGTCGAACTGGTTTGTCCAGACTGCGCCATGTTCAGGATCTTCCTTCAGTAATCTCTCGGCGTGCCGCTTTGCTTGCCAGTTGTAGTTTTCTGGATTCTCCCATGCCACGGCTGGGACAGGGTATACTTCCGCACCCAATAATCTCAACAGGTCGACTTTGCCCTGTGATTGTGTGTTTGGCATGTAAATGACCAGTCGGTATCCTTTTGATCTGCAGACGTGTGCTAGACCTATACCGGTATTTCCTGCAGTGCCTTCGACCACAGTCCCGCCGGGTTTCAGTAGTCCTCGCTCCTCGGCATCTTTTACGACATATAATGCAGCCCGGTCTTTGACACTGCCACCAGGGTTTTGAAACTCGGATTTCCCAAGGATATTACAGCCGGTCTCTTCTGAGAGTGTTTTTAATCGTATAAGAGGGGTGTTGCCGATCGCTAGATGGTCAGCGCTGGAACGTTGAAACGGGAAGAATAGATATACCTCCAGTTAACTGGTCGACACTTCCTTGAGCTTTGGAGACGCGAAGTCCATAGGCATTGGGTGTTTCGGCAGCTGCAGCACGTATCGCCGTCGTTGCAAAGCGCCGTACAGATGTTCTCAAAGCATTTGCCATGGTATCAGGATGTTGGACGACAATGGGGATTGACAAGGCGTTCTGTGCGAAGACCGGAGGCAAGTATCACAGGTCTTTGGTCATCGAGCAAAAAAGTTGCCCGCGGGGTTTGGAGAGATTTTGAATGGCATCATTCCGCCGAGGCTGGCTGGCTGGCTGACATAATTTTGGGATTGCTACAAAGGCAAGGCTGCCCCTAATATAAGACTATCAAGTTGTGCAATTTCGAAGGAACAAACAGACATTGTGGAAATCGGAATACAATATGTGGATGTGATTGTCAATCTGTGTCTTTCAAGAGATCTGAATACTTCCACTGTTTGCCGAACTTTTGAACCAATTCCATGCTCTCAAGGAGGACCCCAAGCTCTTGACTAGTCCTCCAGCTCGCAACGTCCATATTCCCGCTTCCTATCATCATCTTTTCGCCATCTATAATGGTCACCTTTGCGTGGAGCTTGATCGGCGTAACTTCAAGCTCATCCGCTGAGATTCTCCGCGCTCCTGGTCCGTCGTCAAAATAGAAGACTTCCAACCTACCCCTGAGGTTACGTGACTGGCTCTTCAAGGTCTGAATGCATCTGGGGGTAGTAGTCCCTGCTGTGACCAGTTGTTCTGTGGTCATAAGGTTACTATTCGTCCATAGGCAAACATTGACACCCCGTTCAAGAGCTGCCCAAAGCAAGTCTAGGACAATTGGCTCGGTCACATTGGGCGTGAGCATTGTAATACTGGAACTGGCTGTCGACAAGAGGTGATGTGTCGTTGTCAGGAGAGGTGTCGGAGAATAGCTGGAAGGAGCCTCAGGCGCACATGGGCAATGACTTATAACGACACGAGGCCGCAGGTATCCGGGGAGCAATGTCGGACTGTGCGGTGAAGGCAAAAGTGTCGTTGGTACCGCATCGGCGTCCAGGCGTGCGGGATCATGGATGGTCCCGTCTGCATTGCCGGCGAATGCGATATCGGTGGTGTTATCCTCCGTGTGATAGTCGCTGGCTGGAGATATGTGCTCGTCACTCCAGAAGTCTCTATGAAACGAAACCAGATGGTCGACAACAGGACCTTTCATGGAAACGGCTACCTCATACCATCGCTCCCAGGAGACATTGCAGGACGGAAAGATGGCCAGTCTTCGATCCACGATGACATACTTGGAGTGTATCATTCCGAACGGCCAGAAGAATTTGCGAATAACCCGTAGGTTTAAGCCAGGAATTTCTCTCTGCTCGGGAAGACCAAGCTTAGTCCAAGCTGCTGGTGCGTACCGCTGTCCGCTCTTTGGTGTAGGCAGTAGCATGTTCTGCGCGAGGGAGGATGATGAGAAACATATCTGCACAGATATCTTCGAGCCGGTCGCCATAGCCTTTGCTGACAGCTCCTTGAGCGCCTGATTGATGGCATCACGGGTGACGGAGGGTGCCCAAAAGCAGGTGACGAGGATCACTTCGCTGTTTGCTGCTATAATTGACGGTATGATCAATGACTTGTAGATGCTGTAGCCGGTGCCGGTCGTCATAAGTAAAGGAGTGCTCAAAGCACGTCGTCCTTCGGAAACTTCCCGGACATAGTCCGAATCGAAACCTGGAAAAGCCTGTGGCGAGCTTCGGGCGACCAATGGCATGGTACTATCATCTTCCATTGTAGATGGAGACATATGCACAGCTTTCAGCAGCATAGCTGCCACCGGCAGGTGAGAGTGTTCATAGTAATAATACTGGCTGTGAGTGAGGAGTCCGAAACGTTGCATCTGTGCCTGTCACGGCAATGCCATCGCGCTGTTCAGGGCGTGATCTCGACACGCGACGATTGAACAGGCATGTTTGCTGAGTGTGCTGTCAAGACAAGTCGATAGGATGAAACGAGGCCGAGATCCTAAAGGAGGGAGGTCGTTAGCGACGAGCAAACATCAAGTCACCAAGTTACATACAACGACTTAGGTAAGCAACCAATACCTCTCCCACTCATCCACACTACATATAGTAGGTGTATTCGCCCGATTCGGACATTGCTCTACACCCATACAGATACACATACATCTGCCTCCCTCGCATCGACATTCAGCATCGCTTGAAAGCGCTCCAGATAAATGGCACGCACCGTCCGTCTAGGCGTTATCGTCCCATCATCCAACACAGCCCTCGAACCACTAACCTCGTCCATCATATCCTCCATCCAGGACCCCAACCTAGAAATCACAGTCCACTACTCCAGATTCCGAGTGACAACGATCTCCCTATCCGATGATGCAAATGCCCAATTTCAACTCGACCCCATGTTATCTGCCGCACACCTCCTCGCCGACGCAGAAGTCGACGTGATAGGCTGGAGCGGCACGTCCTCAGGCTGGCTGGGCTTCGAAAAGGACGAAAACTTGTGCAAAGCAATCCAAGACGCCACGGGCATTCCGGCGACAAGTTCGATTCTAGCGCTCAACGAAATTCTCGGTAAGACGCACGCGCAAAGATTAGGCCTGGTGACGCCGTACGTCAAGAACGTCAACGATGCGATCCGCAAGAACTACGCCAACCTAGGCTACGAGATCACCGACCAGCGAGAAAGACACTTGGGAAGGACCAAGAATACCGAGTTCGGGCTCGTGACCGAATCACAGATCGGCGACATGGTGGCTCAAGTTGCTGGCGATGGTGCCGACGTTGTCACCGTTTATTGCACGAACCTACGGGGTGCGCGTGCAGCGATCGAATGGGAGAGAGAGCATGGCATTGTCGTTCTTGACAGCGTCGCTACTACCGTCTGGGGCATGTTGCGCAAAGTCAATGTCCAACCTTCAGTCGTGCAGGGTTGGGGCTCGATTTTCGAAATTGTTTAACTGCCTCTAAAATGGAATGAACGAGAAGACCATATTGGGGCTGCTCAAACCACCGCCCTGCTCAAGGGACCGTCGTAGCGACACTTCCCCTGCATCTGAGTTCGTGTCGACGGCAAGGTAAACGCGACACTATTGCGCCCGTCTCGAGAGCAACGAACAAAATAATAGATACGCAGTCAAGCATGACCGAGCGAGGCCCGGTGGGAAAGGGTATTATGTCTTCATGCCCAGTGATTGAACGCTCTTCTACATACGCCGTCACCAACCTGCCTGAAAAGGGGCGGCCTGACCATCCTCAAGTGACACATGGACATGACACAAGGGTTCTGGTCCACGCCTCCTGCTGTACGAGTAGTGTTCTTCCCATCGTCATCATCGTATTCTCTGTTCTTCTTGACCCATCCAACTTTCGGTGATGACACTTCGCTCTAAGGGCACACGCCATCTCAAAATGAAAACCAGCCCGGCGTGCCGACCTGGCTCCGCAGGAACTCGATATCATGGATACCGGAAGTACGCCAGAAAAGATGCCAAAAAGCAATAGGATACAAAAGGGCACCCCTTGATATACTCAGACAACTCTCTGCGTGTCCGAAGGAACCTCCCTCAATCATGCTTCGCGCGCCATTCGACTTTCGTAGTTTGGTCAGTCAAGCCGATTGCTCAGATGCAAGAGTTCATGACGAAAGGCTGGTGGCCCTTGACGTTGCCCTACTCCGGTGCCATTCTACTGCACTTGGCTGACAATCTCGCTGGCCTTGCTCAAACTCTCGACCATCTGTTGGCACTCCTTCCGCCGTCTGACAGTGTAGTCGCTCTCCTTAAGTAGCTCGTCGAGTTCTGTGGTTCTGTACATCTGTTCGAGCAGTTCACGTTGCATTTCGTCCTTTGTGTGCCTGAAATTTCGTGGTTAGTTGTGTGGACTTCAAGCTGCGTGGACATTTGACTTACTGTACAAGAACCAACATGATTGCCTTGGGTACCATGTCAATCATCGTTCTCCGGACAATGTTGAAGTAGCTATTGATCAGGAGCTTGATGACTTCGACTTCCTGGTTTTCTCGCTCGGATAACGTTCCGCTAGCCTTCAGTGTGGCCGGAGGTGGTTCCATTGCCGCCATCTTCTTCTTGTTTTTGCTTGCAAAGAATGAGCCGAAGAAGCCAGAATTGGGCTCCGAGCCGTCGGTCGGCAGACTTGGGGAAGCTGGTCGAGTCATCGGTCCCGCTGGCAGAGGCTTGCCCGTCTTAGGATCGACCTGCGTGGGTTTGTTTGCGTTGTGCCGGTCATTGACAATGGCCATGGCACGATGGCCATTCAGGAAATCTGGATGACCAGTGTTAATGTAGCAGGCCTCCATAGCTACCAAATCTTTGACTAGTTTATTGGTAGGCTCCATGGCCTTTTTGAAGAAGGAGATGACAACACCATGGAACCTCTCCTTGAGCTGGGGGTATCGGCGGAACAATTGCTTTGTGAGTAATTGACCCAGGATTCGAACCAATTCGTCGAAAACCAAGGATACACACTTAAGTGAGGGCTCCTCCAGCCGTCGAATTTGTTGCTTGACAATAAGCTCGAAAGCCGTAGTGCCAACAAAAAGGGCTGGTGAAGACCCTGAAGAGTTGTACAGAATTGTCCGGATATCAATGTCTTTGACCTGTTCAAAGGGATCAACAGCCTTGATTCCATTCGAGTAGAGTTCGTGGTAGACAAACGAAATTCGGGCGCCACCAGAAAGCTCCAAGGTCGACAAGTCGGCACTGTTTCCTTCCAGAACCGTTCTGTACTCATTTGCAAATTCAGTAATGATGTTGAGAATGATATTTGAGGTGTTGTTTCCAAGGATGTCGCCGGCGCCCAACTGTTCCAATTCTTGCGAATATTTCTGCAATGAAGTGGAGATTCGAGTCTTGATGTCAGGCAGTGTTTGTTTGATGTGCATCATCAAGATGAGGTTGAGCTTTCGAGCCAGATATGGAGTACCGCAGTACGAGGCTTTGTTCCGGTATGATGGGTGGTTTTCGAAGAAGTCTTTTTCTGCTTTTAAGGCCAGGTCAATTCTCTTCTTGTTCTCGATATCACGCTGTCCTCGATTGACAACTGGCACGTAGCCCAATCTGAGTGGAATGATCCTTCCGGCAAGAATATCGACGACATCGGTACCGGCATCCATCAAGTCGATCTTAGTGAGGACACCAATTGTCCTCTGCCCCTCCGGATCAACTTCACGAGCAAGTTTCAATCCATCAGAGTTGGCCAAATCGACGTTGGCTGCCGTAACAGCCAATATGATGGCATTGGGTTTGGATATCTGCTTCAAAACCATCTCTTTGATCTGTCGCTCGATGTCTCGTGGCTGATCACCAACAGGCACCTTCGTCAAACCCGGCAAGTCGACTAGCGTCAGGGTGAGGACGTTTGGAGAGTAAATACGCAGGTTGATTGGCGCCGGCGAGATACCGACATTTCTGCCTGCTTTCGCCTCCGTCTCCTTAACGATCTCATCGCGAATCTTGTTGAAATCAAAGAACTTCTGTCCAGGCAGATGGAGAAACTCTCCCCATTCATCGACATTGGCTTGACTGTCACTGGAGTCTTTCAATTCCGCCTCCGAGACGCCATTCGTTTGGAGTTTGCCAGGAGCGGGTCTGTTGATGAGCTGTAGGACAAGCGGTCGTCGTGTGACAATGCCAGAGCCTCGAGGCAGACTGAGTAGGGGTTAGTCGTGATGGTAAATACCAAAGTATGGAGGCCTAGGGTCGTGCTTACAAGTCTCTGCCAACAATATTCTCGAGCACCGAACTCTTCCCACTCGACTGTGACCCGACTACGACAATCTGAGGTAGATCGATAGGGTTTTGTACCTGGGACAATCAGTCAGATTCATATCAATAGCTGCCTAATGAGTGAGGCGGCACGTACTCCGACCGTGGTAAAGACATCTTGCAGTTTGTTGACGAGAGCGATCAGTGTCGGGTCATTCACGTTGATCCTGCAGAAGTGGTTAGATCACACAAGATACTGTGTCGACAATCCGCGCAGGCACTCACGAATGGCCCCCCGGTGGTGCCGCCATTGGGGCGAAGGAGATAGGATGTGGATGTTCGATAAGTTCAGAATGGATAGACTCGAGATTGCTGTGGGTTGACTGTGATCAAGCGCTTTTGAGAACCTTGGTCGCGTAGGTTAGGAAGTGGGTGAATGTTTGAAAGTGATATGTGTATGCGCACTGCTGGCCAAAACTTGAGATGATGCACCTGCGGTCGAGCGTTCGGGCGCCGGCGACAATAGGGCCAGGCGCGTTGTTAACAGGCACTAAGCTTAACAACGTTAGCAGCTCCTCATTCTTGGCGGTCAAACGGGAGTTAAGGCTGTGGCTTGCGCGTCACCCGACGACAATCAGATCCATTCAGACAAAGGTTGAAACAGGCACCCGGCAAAACCAAGATATATGATTAATTTCAGGTCGAGACGACTTGACGACTGTGAATGGTAAATTGTTTTGACCGTCATGGCGACAAGACCAGGCAACATTCAATCTCATTCTACGCCACGTAAGATCACCCGGTTCACAGGCAGCTGGCAAAGACAGAATGTACTGGCTTCTAGTGGCATCAGCAGGCCGTCATCAATGTACTGCAACAGTCCCTGTGGTTCGCAATCTGACATGAGCAACACAAGTCGCTCACAGCCCCGGGGGAAGTGATCAAGGTACTGCCAGCAGGTCTCACAAAGTGCGATAGTAGCTGGATTGGATGATTTCACTGTCGCTTCAAGATACAAAACTTTCAATACTTCTACCAACAGGACTGTCCGCATGGGGTGCTCAAAGAGTTGACCTAGGTACTTTCGCCAGTTATGCTGTCGCAGAGTGATGATTGCCCGTCATGGTAAGAATGATGCTTGCTTCCTCGTAGTCCGCCATCCCACTGTTCATAATGGTAATCTGTATAATACCGCGGACAGAAACTCCTTCAATGCCATGCTGTATCCAATTGTCTATATTCGGCGCGTGACGGGTCAATCAATACCACTCCCGCTCCGTAAACGCCGAGAACTGCCCCCGTGTCGCCAGCCACTATAACGTTGACCTCATAGCGCTTGTACGACCAGAATCATGGCGGGCGACAGACCTGTTCAATGTATTTGGAATGGTATCAATGGACGATAGCCTATTCGTCCATCTAGTAACAGGTCAGCATTGTGTGCATGAATGCCAGGGTTTCTGCTTACATTCGCACTTTACGGTCATCACCACCAGATGCAAACATTGAGGCATCCCTGGGATTCCAATCGACCGTAGTCACGCAGTCTTTACCGCCAACACCTCGACTGTGGCCAGACAGCTTTTCGATAAGTGCTTCGTTCTCCTTATGCCATACGTAAATCAAACCATCTGTCGCGCTGTTAGTACATGTCATTGGAAATCTGGTGCGTGCCACATACCTTCAGAGCCACTGACGACAAAGTTTTCAGCTGCTCCTCCAAAGCAACTTCGAATCACAAACTCGCCTTGTTTCTGGCCTTTGAACCTGCGAACAGTATCTCTCGTTACCAGATCAATCATGTGCACTTCCCCAACAGCCAGATTGACAAGAACAGTATTGCCATCATGACTAAGACTGATGCTTGTCATCTTGCCAACGACTTTGATGGGCGGTTCCTCCCGGTAAGTATGCATGTCGAAGACCCGGATTATGTTCTGAGGATCTAGAGCGACCAACCAATGTCCATCATCCGTGATGGCAACATCCTGTACACGGAACCCCTTTGGCCATACATGGATGGGACGCTCCGGTTCGGGTGCCAGAAGGCTCCAGTGGCACAATTGAAAACTGCGATCATGACTCGACGTCACGAAACTCATAGAATCGGGAGCCCAGGCGGCAGCTGTGATACCGTAATGCTGGTCTTCGGTGTCGTGCTGTAATGTCAACCTCAATCTGCCAGACTCCACGTCCCAGACTCGTGCTTTGCAATCCTGTGAGCAAGTGATGATTTTGGAGTCATCAGGACTCCATGCTACGTAGGTAACCTCCCCCGAATGCTGTTTGAGCTCATGAAGACGCTTGAAGGTCACAGTCTCATAGATATTGACAGTCCTGTCTTGGCTGGCGGTTGCCAGTTTCGTACCATCATGAGAGAATTGAACATGCCAGACTTCTCCTGTGTGATCTTCCAGCTGCAGAGACGTCCGAGCGGGGAAATCGTTCCGGTCGCAGAGATGGTCCGAGTAGAGTGACGGAGGCGTCGATGTGTTATGGTATAGACACTGATTTATCTGGTTTTGCTTCACCTGGTCAAAAAGCTCGGCTAATCTGTGATCTCGAATCATGACAGATGGTGCAATTGACCGAGATAGATCTTGCAGCAGCATGCTCCGTGACTCGTCCACGGTGGCAGGCCACTGTGCCTTAGTCCTGAGATCTTCAGGCGGGCACATCAGCAAAGTCGAGAGAGCATGTAGTTGGTGTATATCATGTCCTAGAGGTGTCAACTCCTGCCTCAGCACCATGAGAGCGACTGTAAGGTCCCGTTGGTCAAGCAGTTCAAGGAACTTTTGTTGTCGAATCCAGAATAGCATTTGCCCGCGGTCAGCACCTTCAGCAAGCACGAGGCCCTCACCATACTGGTCATCCTCCACATGCGAGCCTCCACCAGGGTCATGTGCGTGAGAACCAAGTAATAACGCTTCAGCTTCCGACCATACACCCTCTAATATCGCACTTCGAAAGGCTGCAACGGAAGGACTCTCCAGTTCGTAACCACTTTCACCGCTCAAGACACTGGCTGCGTCGCCATATCCCATGTCTATTAGACCTTGGATGAGTATTCTTACAACCTCTTCCCTGTTGTGACCCCGGTACGTGGGTGACCTTACGGGTGACATTCTTTTAACCGCACCGTTAGTGAAAGAGGGGCTCGAACCATTGAGGTTATCAGATCCATGGCCGTATATGGCGGTGTGCAGAGGTTTCCGGGGCGTCGACCCGTTTGAACTTGTTCCATGACCATTAGAATAGACTTGTCCTACTTCGTCAACGACTCTCATCGTGTGTTTGCCAGTCCTCCTGCGTTTGATCCTAGGGTTTTGTTCTCGCAAGCGAGACCCGGCAGGAATGTCCGCTTCACCAGATGTATGACTATTGCTGTCGACTTCTGGGGATGAAGTCCTTCTTCTTCTCCGTCTCCGCGTTTCTTCGAGAACCACCTCCTGCTCTATAGGTGGCTGACTCGTAATAGGATCTTCGGAGGGGAGCGAAAGTGGGTCCGCAATTGAGGTTTCGATGGTTTCGAGGGTTGGTGGACTAGGGGCTCGGGTAAAGGAATCTGTGTAAAAAGGATGCAGGGGGTCAGTCGAAGTGGATGGGTCGTCGGTGGTGATTAGGTTGTTGTCAATATTGGGAGGAGTTGCCAGCTCGTGGTGGCGGCCAAAGCCGCCAGTATCGATGTCAAGACTATTTCGGGCAAGTCTTAGTCCAGCGTTCGGGTCTGGAGGAACGTGGTCTTTGTGACGCAGTAGGTGGTGGTCGAGGGATGAATGAGTAGTAAGATTGGAGAGGCCCGCCTATCTGCTCTCACCGGCCACTTCGCAGAAGTGGGATGCAGAAGGCAGGATCCTGATAGTTGGTGCCGGGTCGATGAGGTATCCGCAGGGTGGACTTGTAGGCGATATGGAGGTGACCTGTAGGGCGAATAGTGACTTATCAGAGGCACAAGAACAGAATATTCGACAAATGGGCAGAGGAATAGCAAAGGGAGGATATGTGGACGTTGAGGGTTATGTCGGAAGAGCAGCAGTGGTCGTGCTTGTGGTCGGTCATATGTACTGGTAGTCTGTCTGTAGAGGGCAGATGACTGAGGTGATGTGGGCCTTTGATCGGAGTCAAATATGGTGCCAACCAACTCGGGCACCTGGTCCCTAGTCCCTAGGCCGTCTTGCTGGTTCCGTACCTCGCAAGCCTTCCGCTTTTCGCGGTCTACCCGCCCAGGCATCAGATATAACTTATAATGCCTGCATCATTGATAGGCAGTCATCATTGTTACTAGGTGCTTGTTGTTCATTAACCTCGGACTATCTGGACTACTGATTTATTGGCGCAGGCGGCATATCGGTTTATGATGCCCTAGATGCAGGTTCTTTGAGAGCATATTCACCAGTTATAATATGCTTGGTAAGACCATCCTGAATCCTTCTACCAGAAAATCAGAGTGCAAGTTGCTCACTCTCAATCTATATCTGGTGAGGGCACTATTGGGTGACGGCAGACACACCCAGGTCCAGACACCTGTTAAGGCTTGGGAAACTGTCGTTTCAGAAGGTGCAAGATATTGATTGGGCGGATGGCAGCTGCAGAGCGCTTGCCCTGCCTCGGGTTGATAAGCCCAAAGAATGGGCTTATTGTGGTCAGGCTGCTGTGACGAAATTGTACATGGCGTGTGTAATATGGCGGGTTCGTAACAAGGACACAGTCTCAAGAACTGTGGAAAACGCAAGACCAGTCCAGTAAAGTAGAATCAGTTCTAGCAGTGAAATTACCGATAGAGCATTCACTGTTGCTGGTAGAGGGGCACTCACTGAAACCTTGGACATAAGTCAAGTTGGAGTACGGCGAGGTGTGCCTGGCTAGTGTACGTCGGTGGCCTTCGCAGTCAGTGCGTGGCTGCCATTCCTGAGCAACCCACCCACCCGCCGCCTATCTACAAATTCTAATTTGTAGTGATGATTTCATATGCTTGGATTCGGTCGTCCTCGTCTTAAACACCAAAAGTCCCTTGTCGAATTCATCACCGGAAAGAGCATTGACGATCTCGCTACTCTCTCCGACCTCAAATACCTACAGCTACAGCTCGGCCTTCCTGATCTACTCGAAGACGACCTCGAGGGGGAGCTTGCCGGTCCGAGCTTCAGCAACACCTCCGTCTTCGCCTTTCCGCAACCTCTCCGGACTCTTGCTACAGACGCTCGCACTTACAGAAGGATGCCTGCCGCAAAAGAGAGTGGCATTGGCCCAGACGACCAAAATGGCCTCGTCTTCTCCGTCTCTGGCCCCGTCATCATTGCCGAAAACATGATTGGAGTAGCTATGTACGAGCTATGCAAAGTTGGCTACGATGAATTGGTTGGCGAGGTCATTCGCATCGAAGGTGATAGAGCTACAATTCAGGTCTATGAAGAGACTGGTAGGTGATCCTGCGACCTCTCCATCTGCATGGCTGATTTGTCCTAGCTGGTGTTACTGTCGGCGATCCTGTCCTTCGAACCGGCAAACCTTTATCAGTCGAGCTGGGTCCCGGCTTGATGGAGACAATCTACGATGGTATCCAACGTCCTTTGAAGACTATCGCTGGCACAACAAACAGCATCTACATTCCTCGCGGCATTGCTGTTCCTTCCCTGGACCGAGAAAAGAAGTGGCCATTTACTCCAACCATGAAAGAGGGAGATCATATTAGCGGAGGTGATATCTGGGGCAAGGTCGTTGAAAACAGTCTGCTAAATGAACACCGAATCCTCATGCCTCCGCGTGCCAGAGGAACCATCAAGAAGATTGCGCCCAAGGGCGAATACACTGTGGACGAGCCTCTTCTCACGGTCGAGTTCAATGGCGAAACCAAAGAATACCCAATGATGCAAAGCTGGCCCGTCCGTGTACCCAGACCTGTCAACGAACGCCTTCAAGCAGATGCGCCTTTTATTGTCGGTCAACGAGTGCTCGATGCTCTTTTCCCTTCAGTGCAAGGTGGCACTGTGTGTATTCCTGGAGCTTTTGGCTGTGGCAAGACCGTCATCTCGCAATCCGTGTCAAAATTCTCAAACAGCGATATCATCGTCTATGTCGGGGTAAGTGTTCTCCTTTCGAGTGACTGCCTGTGTCATATGCTAACTTCAGTAGTGCGGCGAGCGAGGAAACGAGATGGCTGAGGTGTTGATGGACTTCCCGGAGCTTTCTATCACCATTGACGGCCGGAAAGAGCCCATCATGAAGCGAACCTGTCTGATTGCCAACACATCCAACATGCCCGTCGCGGCTCGAGAGGCCTCTATCTACACTGGAATTACAGTTGCTGAATATTTTCGCGATCAGGGTAAAGCCGTGGCGATGATGGCTGACTCGTCGTCACGCTGGGCCGAAGCTCTTCGAGAAATTTCGGGTCGTCTCGGTGAAATGCCTGCAGACCAAGGTTTCCCAGCCTATTTGTCTGCTAAGCTTGCTTCCTTTTACGAAAGAGCTGGCAACTCCATTGCTCTTGGTTCTCCTGAGCGTACCGGTAGCATTTCGATCGTTGGAGCTGTGTCACCACCTGGTGGTGACTTCTCAGATCCTGTTACGTCGTCCACACTGGGTATCGTGCAAGTCTTTTGGGGGTTGGATAAGAAGTTGGCACAGCGAAAGCATTTCCCGAGTGTCAACACTTCTCTGTCGTACAGCAAGTATACTACCACTCTCGACAAGTTCTACGCGAAAGATCACCCCGAGTTCCCTAGACTTCGAGATCGCATCAAGGAGCTTCTCACCAACTCTGAAGACCTCGACCAGGTCGTCCAGCTTGTCGGTAAATCCGCTCTTGGTGATTCCGACAAGATCATTCTCGATGTGGCTGCCATGCTCAAAGACGATTTCCTCCAGCAGAACGGATACAGTGACTATGATCAATTCTGCCCTCTGTGGAAGACCGAGTACATGATGAAGGCTTTCATGCAGTTCCATGATGAGGCACAGAAGGCTGTTTCGAGCGGTATGGCCTGGGCCAAGGTTCGAGAAGCAACTGGTGAGATTCAGCACGGTTTGCGCAGCATGAAATTCGAGTTGCCGGATAACCAGGAGGAGGTCTCGGTCAAATATGACAAGCTCTTGCAAAGCATGTCGGAGAAGTTTGCCAGCGTTAGCGATGAATAGAGGAGTGCAGTAGGATGGGCTTTTGGCAAAGGACAAACAAAGTATGTAATTTAGAGGCTCAGCAACTCTAAGTACAACTAGAGAATAGGCGCTCTTGATGTATTGTCACGTTGCATCCAATGATACACAATGAACGAATACCGATAGTGGTATCTATAGCGGTCATGTATGATAGCCTTGAAAAGATCTGAAGTGCTCAACGGCCATTATGATGGTAGCGAGCCTGTTTCCGGAAAAAGTGGCACCGTCTGACATGAAGTGCATCGACGGTATAAGTTCGAAGTCAAGCAGGTTCGCGACAGTGGGCATCCTGACTCCAAGCTAGTAGGACTATATGATAGAGCTGATGCCGATCCCATTGTCAAAGGTTAATACTATCTCGGTGTGTACGAAGGGTTGCGGGTTGACATTGAGGAATGATATCTAGTTCAAGGACCAGTTTCCTGCTCCTTCTCGAACCCTCGGCCTTGAATAGACCATTCAAATAGCTTCCCTTGACTGGCCAGAAGGACACTCTTGGGCCCATCCCTGAGCCTGGCAATCTGAGCGCACGTCACAGGAGCGTTGAATACATGCTCGTTCAGGGGGCTCTTCAAAAGGTGTCCTGACGACGCGGACCATATTCCCATACGATGATTGTGGACGTGGTCGGTGGACGCGCGGACCACAACGTTCAATTCCGGGTCGTATGCGAAACCGAGGCCATACTGGTTCTGGTGCCGGTCGTTGGCAATATTGAACGTCAGCACGGGTGTCGTTGGGCTGTATTGTGCTGGGCGTTTGGATCGAGACCGGGATTTAGAGGTCTGGGGCGACGAATGGGTGCGAGTAGGTGCCGATGCGTAACGAAGATCGTAGATTTTCATGTCTTGAAGTCCGCTGACAAGGACTTGATGCCCGTCCGGCATGGCTACCAGACCGTTGATAGCGCTTGAATGTTGGATACGGAAAACAGCTGACATGTTATCCGGCGAGCGGACGTCACAAAGCATCAATCTGCCATTTCGAGCGCCACTCATCACGACCCATTCGTCTTTAAATTCGACGACCATCTGTTCCCCACGAACGGGAGTCTGGCGTATTATGTCGGAGGTAAAGAGGTTGTTGAAGTTGGAATGGATTAAAATGCCGTCAGATGTGGCCATGGCAATGGATCTGGACGATGGCGACACCGCCAGATCTAGCAGTTGTTTTCCCTGGAAGGCATTCAACACACTAGGGATTTGCCTTTCATCGTAGCATGCGCCGCCAAGTTCTGAGCGGTCTCCTCCCGGATCACAAGAGGCCCAGGCGACCAAATTCGGCGATCTGGCAACGATGGAGCTGATTCGTTTTGATTCATGCACCCAGTGCATGGGGTATATCTCCCTGGCGTCGTACAGACATCCATCGAGGTCTTCATTCACACCGACCGGCCAGTCTTGTACGTCCCTGGACGTGTCATCTACCAGTAGAGGGCGACCCCGGCGAGGAACAGCGAAGATTACCGAAAGTATTGAACCTGGAACCGGTGGATGTGGAACAGTTTGGGCTGCCAACAAGGCACCAGATCCTGGTGCGATAGCAAAATTGTCGATCGCGCCGCGGAGGGTTTCATCGTCAATTGCATCTGCCCCCTTGATGCCTGCAGCGTAGAACTCGGCAACAGTCGTGCCAGCGTTGAAGCGGAGATTGCCCAAGCGCCGTTCAAAGTTGAGGAGAGGATTCTGCAACACGGTCGAACGTGAGACAGTGGCCGCCTGCTTACTAAGTCGCGATTCCTCTTCATGAAGCTGAGACTTCTGAATTACTTTCTGTGCATTGACAGCTTGACGGCTGTAATTGGCACCAGAGGGTGCGATGTGGTTCGGTTGGATTTTGAAGTAGCGGTTTGCAGATGCATCATAGTAATATCCTGGAAGCTCTACGGGCATCGTCGAGCCAATGTATGCGGATACCTCTCAGGAAGGAGATTGTTGATTTTCAGTTGTATGCTGCAGTGTCTCCCGGAATGACGTCGACTTTATGATGAAAATCTTGTTCTTTGCTTCATGTGCCGCAGACGGGGTTTGGCAACTCATCCTGCTGCGGTGAAGCAAGGATGGGAGAAAAAGTGCATTCACATCTTTTGGTGGCGGTGAAGACACGAGGTAAAAGAACGGTTGAATGGCCGTCGTTGACCAGAAGAAAATGAAAACGCAGCCTGATGCGGGACTTGCCAAGACGTTCGTAAGTGGGAAAGCGCAGCCTTGTTCGTCTTCTCGCCGATTAAGAGACACCCGGCAAGCCTGTTTCCAGAAAGGGCGGCACCGTCTGATTGGTGTAGGTCGACTATGCAAGTTCAATGTCCAGCAGGTTCACGACAAGTGGGTGCCTTGACTCCAACCTGGTAGGAATGTATGGTACAGCTGATGCCTTTTCCCTTGCCAAAGGCTAATGCTATCTCGATATGTGTAAAGGACTCTCGGATAACAATGAAGAGTGATACCTTTTTGAAGCTGAGGGGCAATAGCGATCAGGGAGTGCCACCTTTTCTGGAAACAGGCTTGCGGTACCAGGTAGGCTACAAGCCATCGTGACACATGGGATATGCTGGACGTCTGTGAGGCGATTGGAAAGTGGCATAGTAGCAACGGCCGTGCCTTCTGTTCATAATTCGCTCTCAACTTCGTACTCGCTAATGCCCATGCCCCAGACATGGCCCATAGCAACGACCCAATCTCTATTAACGTTTACCCGCCATTTCTCCTCGGTCAGATCATCATTTCCAGCACCAACCATACTGCCAGCTGCTCCTGTACTTGCGCCCAAGCTTGACCCAGATGTCCGTACGACTAGTCGTAGCTTCTCCAATTCGCCTAATTCTCGGTAGACGCGATCGCTCACGGCATGTCCAGGTCGATTTGGGATACCGTGAGGATGAACAGCCCTGAGGATCGCCAGCAGGCGCTCGAGTGTAAAAGATCGCGGGATGCCTAAATTTGCAGTAGCGGCAAAAATTGATTTTGAGCGAGACTTGCCCGGGGTACCTGCTTTTGACGGCGTACCATCTGACATGGCTGCGGCCTTTTTCTTCGTTGGCGTTTGTCTCAGTCTTCGAATCTTTTTGCTGGTGTTGCTAGAGCTCGAACTGAGGCGTGAGAAAAGGAGGATGTCGTGCTTTGGAGCAGTGTGGCTGGCTAGGTAGGCGGACAGGAGGACGAGTGTGGAGAAATGCTTGAGCAAGGGTGGCTGGCTCGAGAGATCCTGCTTTTGTTGTAGGCCTTCTGGACGGGAAGAAAAGGGGTCGTCTAATCCAGCAATTCTCTTGGAAGGTGTCGCTGGTGTGTCGTTCCTTTCTGAAACGTTTTCAGGCCGCTCTTGGTGAAGGGTTCTAGGTAGAGTTTCATGTAGGGCATCTTCGCCCTCTGCTTGAAAGAGTCTACGGCTCCTGACTAGCAGTTTTGCAAAGTCCCAAGTCTTATTCCTACCTGTGCCAGGAGGCTCTTGGCCAGATGACATCGGATGTATGAACTTTGGCCAGAGCTTCTCACAAGTCGATCGAAACGTGTCTATTGATGTTGACGCTGTCGAGGAGATGAGCGAGTCGTACACAGTGACGGCGAATTGAGCGTATAGCTTGGAAGCCGCATCATCGTCAACGATACTGTTGTTCGCCTTCGGCAAAGGGGGCTGTTGTGACGTGACCATGTGAACTGCTTCCAGCCGTGTATAGGGGGGAAAGTAGACATATGGTATGCCGGTTTTGTGGAGTATATGAGGTCGAGGAGAATTGGAGGTTAGGATGATCGATAGACCGGGTATCTGCTCGAGGTGTCAGCACCGTCGACCCATATTCACTGTTCCTGCGACATGCATACCTGGTTACCTAGCCGCGCCAGAGCCGGAAGTAGTGTTGGACCAGGTTGCCTCAGTCGGTCGATGCCTTCAAGGACGACAACGAATTTCCTCGGTCCGGCTCTTTCATATAACTTCCGTAGATTGCCCAAAAGTGCATTGATACTGTCCACTCTATCGAATTGCTCAATATCACTCTCTGGTCCCAATGCAGATATGCAGCATGCAAAGATTTTGGATAGCAAATGTCTCTGTGTGAGGCACTCTCTGCTTTTGATGACAGCATGCTCGAGCCCCTGCTTCCGCAAGACGTTGACTATGACTTCTGTTTTGTGCGTACCCTCAAGGCCGTGAGCGACAAGTATGGGCGGGCTCGGGAAGACATTCTGGTAAAAAATTGTTAGGGAGTTGGTTCCATCTGTTCCGCGAAGAGGGCAACATACGTTGTGAAAGATTGCAAGCTGAAGGATTTGAGTGTCTCGACAGGGACATGTGCGGGAGATGAGCTCAAGCAGTTCTGGGGGTAATAGAGCAACCATTCTTGTTCGTACTGAGGGAGTTGGGTATTTACCAACACCCCCCTGATCTACTTCTCTTTGAGACGCGTCCGAATGTCCTTTGACGCGCTTCCCCGCATTTCGCCCTCAATTTACCGTCCAATCTGCAGTCACTTTAGGACTAAATACTGCTTGTGCTTGACTTTGCGCACAGTGCTTGGTCCATGCATTGAAAGGTAATAGTATACTGAAGAGGCCGTCCAGTAGCCACACCGCAGTGTTGCACATTCAAGCGAAGAAGAGAAAAAGGAACATCGCCACTGCAAGGGTTATCTAAGCTCTGAGCATCTCTTTCTAGGATACACTTTGTCTAGCTATCATCTCTAGCCCGACTGATGGTACAGGCCCAGTCATAAATGTGACTTGGCCAGAAGAGGAGACTTGATGGCTTCAAGTACATAACCAATCCCTTATGGTTACAAAGAGGCGTCCGATCATGCACCCTCCAAATAGAGCCACCAGAGTCAAGCTCGATTTGTCGTTGAGAGCAGACCGCCATATGCAAGCCAATGCTTGAATACAAGATGCACTGTGAGCAGCCATGGATTGTAAACACTTCTTTTTTTTGTCTTTTTCCAAGATTAACACAAACCCCAAGTGAAAAACCGAAAACATAAAGGAAAAACTTGTCGAGCATAACCATCATCATTCCATTCTTGAATGTGGAGCCCTCCATGGGGAAATGCACGGTGAGATCTGACGTCCTGCCAGACTGGTGCTGGACCCATAGCCTGGATCATAATACAGGGGCCGTAAACGTTTTTGTCGTGAAGGAGAAGAACTCGAGTATTCTTTTGGTTGAAATTGGTACAGTCGTGTGTCATGCAGGATAGGTATGTGAGATGACCTCTTCCTGGTTTCCCGAGTGCGTGGTTGAAAGACGAATGCTAATGTTCATTATGTCGTGATCATAATCGTTGCAGTACTGGGGTGCTGATCGCAATATCATCAAATGACGTTGCTGCCATTGACGAATCCAGCATAACCGTTCTGACCGAGTTCATTTCCGTAGGTGTTTGCGTTGTACATGTGTGGTGGTGCATCGTTGATGCCACGAGGCATCATGCCGAAGCCGTTGCTAGGAGGACTCATGCTGTCGTTGGAGAAGTCCTGAGATCCATATCCGTTCGGAGTACGAAGACCATTGAAGCCTCCACCAACGATCTGGACGTTGCGGCGACTGTTTGCGCGACTGCCACTGAAGCTGGCAAGGATGTTGTCGTTGGTAACAGGATTGCCACGGCCAGGAATGTCATTGCCCAAGATCTTACCAGCAATGCGTCGACCATGAGGAGTCTGCTTGATAGCCGGCAAAATCGGACGGATGGCATCGACGAGACGCATCTTGGTTTCAGGATCCGCGAACTCCATGGCGGTCTGAACCACATAGTTGGCAAATGCGTCACGAAGCATCTTCTCCAACTCGTGGCCCTGCATAATCTCATCAATCATTATCTTCTTGGTCTCCATGTCTGATGTGCGCAAGCACTTCTCGATGACGTTGGAGCTGAACTTCTGCTTGGACAATGCGGAGATGCGTCCACCAAAGGTCTCGCAAAGAGGTCTGGTGAAAGCAGGTTCGTCCAGATCGAGGATGTACTGAACAACATAGTTGCCGAATGGATCTTGGACCAGATCGAAAGCGCAGTGAGTAATTCTGGCAATGAGTTGCGCACGCTGGAAGCCTTGTGCATGGTCAATGCAGCGTTGAAGGACACAGCAGCCATGGCGGTGAGTACCAACAACCACACAGAACTTGCCGACAGCGTCGTAGATGAATTGAGAACGCTCGGCTCCAAGGCGAGTCAGACACTTCTGGACAACATGATTGCCGTTGAGGTCTTGCACGAGATCGACGACACGTGGAGACAATGCTTTGATGATAGTGTCGATCTGTTCTGGAGTATGGACAAACTCGATCATCTTCTGAAGTGCGCGTGTACCATGTTGATTGAGCGCAATGGTGGTCAGAGCAGGCGCAGCAGCGTTGATGAGAGTGGTGCGCTGCTCATCATTGCAATGTTCGAAGAGCTTCTGACAGAGGTAGTTGCCGAATGGATCAGTCATGAGTTCAATGATGTGAGGACAAGTCTCCACGAAGATGGCATGGATGTGTTCTTCATTACCGTCCTCCAGCTTGCGCTGGAGGTAACGGCAGCCATGTTGATCCTTGCAAAGCTCATAGAGACTTCCGCGGTAAGACTCGAGTGGAACATTGTTGAAGCGGGTTTCATCGCTATGGTTGCGACGACCAGTGCCGGAACGCTGAAGCTGGGTGTTGTAACCGTTGTTCATGCCATACATGCCTTGGTTCTGACCATCTGCCTGAACAGGTCCGCCAACAGAGGCCGCCGGGTTCATCTGACTGACGTTGTAGGTCTGCATGTTGTAAGCATAAGATTGTGGAGCTGAGTAACCGGTGGTTGGGCTCGTCATGGTGGCCATGGCTGAATCAGAAGTCGCCATGAAGGAAGTATTGAAAGGTGCAGCGCTAGCGTGGAGGCTAGAGATCGGTGTTGTGGCTGATTTGTCGTCGATCTTTACAGATCCGTTGACTCCTTCTCGACTCTGACGGTTATTGACTGCGTTGGCAGGAATACGTCCCAAACTGACGTTGTGGTTATGGAACTGCTGCTCAGCGTGAGTCTTGTTAGGAGTCGAAGCAATATCCAAGGTCAAAGACTTCTTGACGGTGGGCACGTCGTTGGTAGAGTAAGATGTCTGAAGTGAGGCAGGTCGAGGCACAGATAGAGTGGATGGAGGAAGAATGGAAGTCTCTTCGAAGGTCACGCCCATAGAGTGGCGCTGAGACTTGCGGCGTGATAGATCCGCTGGACGATCCGCTGGAGGACTGTTGATGTTGAGATTGCTGAGAACAGGTCGGTACATAGAAGAATCAGTGTGGGGCATGCTCTGGTGAGCCGGTCTGTAGCGAGAACCAAGAGTCCAGTCAAGATCAGGTTCTGACGACTTTGCAAGGTCTAGAGCAGCAGAGTTGGCAGATAACTGTGAAAAGAAGTGAGCAGGAAGTTTGGTGGCGCGTGGAGTGAAGATTTGAAACACATACCTTGAGGCCGTCACTCGTCAACGTAGGGAAGGTGTCGTCACCCTCCAGCTGGGCGAATGCTTTTGCTACAGGTGATTTCAGGTCAATAGCATGAAGTGACAGGTGCTTGTCATCGTCCTCGTCAAAGAGGAAGCTAGTGGTGTTTGCAAGACCAAAAGTGTTTCCAGTAGAAGTTCCCGGTGCACTGAGACGAGGGTGAGCGTGACGGTTGCTGTTAACTGGCATAGAAAAGCGGTTGAGTCTGATCCCCAAAAAGTCAGCAAAAAAGTGTGAATATGAGACAAAGAGTCGCGACGGCAAAAAGTGCGTTGAGTTGTGCGCGAGAAGGATAGATCCACGACCCATCCATTCAGATCCGCTCAGCGTCAAGTGAGGTGAAGTGAATCTGAGTCACGAGATCACAAGCTCTCACAAGAAAGAAGCAGGTAAAGCCAGTTGTCTTGTGAGGTGAATGCTTCGGAACAGGGAATAGTACTTACGTAGCAGCGGATCTTGTGGTTGGCAAGTCTTCTGGATAGTACTCGTCCTCATCCGAGCCACGACGCGAGCCAGGGACTGACTTTGCTGACGGCTTCTGCTGAGACTGGCTAAGAAGCCCATTGCCTGAGAGCCGATTGCCTGGTGGAGAGGTGATCTGCGAGCTAGATTGAGACATACGGTTGCTCAAGCCTGGCGGTGAGATGACGCTGTTCATGGAGAGTCTGCTGGATCGAGAGAACCGGTTGCTGAATCCACTTTCCGCATACTCTGGAGGTGTTGTGGGCTCGCTGACAGGACCATTCAAGCTGATGCGGTTCATCCTCGTCGAGATTCGCTCGAGATCTTGGGTATTAACGCCCATCTGCAAGCTTCGTTCCTGCAGCTCCAGCAGGCGCAATTGCTCCTCCGCCTTACGCTTGGCTGACTGAATGTCCTCGTACATCTGCTTGTTCTTGACCTGCTTGGAATACTTATTAGCCTCCATGTTGTCAGCACGTAGAATGTTGTTGATGGTGGTAGCACAAAAGATCGATTTTTCTTGGATCTAGAGGGGAGAAAAGGTTGGTGCTTCAGGTCCTCATCACGCGGTCGAACTCCGCTATTCACTGCACATCCGATCTTATACGCGCACAATAGACTATTGTCTCCTCCCGCATAATAGGCTAGGCTCTTAACATTGTTACACAGGGATATGCCAACATACCGCAGTCGGAGTTACTGATGTGTATGGCTGCCCGTACGGTCTCGCCATGGGCATCTTGCTCGAGTCGGTCGTGAATCGTCGCTGCAGACTGGCCCGGGCATCATTCGACGGAGTGTGCATGTTGGAGAAGAAGGGACTCTGCTCTCGTGTCGAAGAGCCATTTGGGCTGAAGGGACCGTCCGTATCTGGCGATCGTAGGTTCGGGTACCGAAGCTCCTCCAGACGGCCGCTGAGTGTATTCGAGAAAGCCATGGCAGAAATCTACATCACGATCTTGTTGTCAGCAGAGTCCCCTCGAAGTCTATAACAGCAGCTCCATGGATTTAAGGAGTCTCGTGCACAGAGACGTCCTGAAAAATGGCGTTTCCTTGACCCAGGCGCTAGCCAAACTGGCAGATGCAGAGATACCGTGCGTCGAACTTGACGCAACCTTGTGAGGGCACACATACCTGAGGCTGAAGAATCCGCCGCAAAACTATCCTTGCTCCTGGAACGTGGCCCACGACTTGCTGGCTTCAAAATGATGTTCTGAACAATGACTACTTGGCCAGTCCTGCGACGCCAGTAACAGCACGAGAAAAGGCAGCAATGCTGCGTGCGCGCCAATGGCAGCACACCAGCCTCGATATGCTATAAGGACAGTAATAAAAGAGACAAGGTATGCATGCAAAGGAAAGATATTGTTACAGATTGCAGAGTTGAAGGGAAAGGGACCTCAGCAACCAGGGTCGAGGCCGCAGAGTAGCAGTCGAGTGTTGGACTCGATTCTTGGGCTGTGGCTGATCGCTTTGGGGCAAGCGGCAGAAGGCAAGCGATGCGTGCCAGTGGGTAATGGCCTAGACGAGGTGCTTAGGTCGAATTGGTGAGCCTGGCGTTGGGCTGTTTTGGCTGGGGACTTGCTTCTACCCACTCAGAAGAGACCACTGGAGCTCCCCTCTGATTAGCCCCAAGACTAATCCCAAGGGACCAGGGACGATGGACAAGGACCAGGTCGTAATCGACGTTCGAGGTCTGAGTTCAAGAATAATGATCGACTCCAGATTCCCTTCGTGCGCCTGCAGCTCCGTTGACAGCGTAGGTTGCAGCACCAAGGTAACCTGGCAATATACGGATATCTAGATTATGTGAACGGACGTTGACTCTGTTGCCGATATCTCATGGCTGTCGAAACCCGGGTTTTGCTCCTGGACGAACCCCCTGGAATCTCAGGTCATTTAGGTCCCGTAGGCGTTAACCGCTTTAGTGGGGGCATCTCATGATTGAGGTAAAGGTCAGTGGGCTCGAGCCTCGAGGGGTAGAGAATTGGCCCTTAAACTTACCCCTCGGCAGCCCACAAAAGCATATCAGGAAGACGAAACTGCCTTGAAAAGAGATAGCGCAGCCAGCTACTTACCTTGTCCTTTCCATTGCTTTTGTATTGTGCCTGTGCTTTTTGGTGACTGTTCGAAGTAATCTGCCTGCGGATTCACGGCATGTTGCGCCATCGAGTGGCCATGCCTCATGGTAAATGAATGGCCACAAAATGGGCGGTTGCGCCGCTAGATTGAATCCTCCGTTGTCCGTCAACTACGAACCTCATAGGTGCTGTGACGTCCCAAACCACCCACCAACTGCTTGTCTGACCAAAATGCTTCGGATGTGGGGAAGATGCAGGTAGGTTTGGCTTTTGATGGACGCCCCCCGCCGCTTCTACCAATCCAAATGGTTAAAGATCGCAGGCAAAATGGCGGTCAAGACAAGGGAAATCAGGGGCCCGCTTCTGGGTGGCAGCGCCTTTCCAATCGAATCATGGCTACCAGGGCCAGAAAAGGGTGTTCCCGACCATCGAGATCAGAAGCCTTTTCTTGAGAAGTGTTGATTTTCCCTTCGTTGGACAGAAGGTGGTTACAAGTTTTTGTAGGTCTTCGTTTATTTGTGGCTCCTGCCAGCGTCCGATCTGCATGGCGCAATCCCGGCTTCTGACTGCTGTCTTGGGCACTTCCTCAAGACAACCTTACCCCACGGCCTGGCCGGAGTTCTGAGACATAAATGCTATGTTCCAGTGATGGGTGCACACTGCAAAGCACCCCACTCAGAATGACCTGTACCAAAGAGTTAAACGCACCAGCGACGCGATACTTAACTTTCAACGAAGCCGCCGGTGATTTCGGGCTGCGTTATGCTTTTCTTGCGAGCAGGCTTTCCCTGGCACATGTCACTTTCAGAGGGAAAGAGACGTCCCACGTGTTCATGTTGGTAAAGAGCTTGCATCATATACCGACCCGACCCTCGATATTAGCGTGGAGCTGATGATGTAGCATCGCCACCGTCATCGGCAGCAATAACGGTGAGCAGTCGGTCTTTAGTGAGTGCGGTAGGAGTGTCGGCGGTAGCCTTTATCACAAAGGGTGGTGGGTGCACACATAGGAGTCACAGGTCGCTTAGGTAAGCAGCCGAAGGCAGAATTTTGATTGCGGGGCGGTTCGATGGACAAATGTTGCCCACCGCGTCTTGAGGAACTTTTTTGACTACCATACAATCCAGTCTTGATATGCGCCACCATACTCTCGCTTCCGTAGCATAGACTATGCCAGACGAATCCTTGCCTTTTTCATTCGTTTTCTCATGCGGAAATGGCACCAATGCCGCCCAAGAAGAAAGCTGACGGCGTTGTCGGCGCCGTCGGACAGTCCGCTAGGAAACCGCTTCCCAAGGTGGTACGTATTCCAGGCACTGCGAGCCTGTGAAGTGGCACTGACATTAAGAAGAAAACTCTACCGCGAAAGTCCACAGCCAAAGATGCTGCTGGGAACGAGGTGTCTGTGGCGTCCGATGCCCGTACGACGGCAGATGAGTCCAAGTCTGAAAAACACCATCAACATCGCAAACCCTACCACCACACAGACAGCTTCGACGCGGCCCTTGAACCTTTCTACTATGACAAGTCCCTAACTGATCCTATCGATACCGCTCGTGATAAATGGAACCTCCTGCCGGCATTCCTCAAGGTCAAAGGACTGGTAAAACAACACATCGAATCCTTCAATCACTTTGTCGAGGTGGAATTGAAAAAGATCATCGAAGCAGAGCCTGTGATCACCAGTGATATTGACCCAGATTTCTACATCAAATACCTAGATATCCGTGTCGGAAAGCCCTGCCGATACGATGAAATGCTTGGGGTGGATTCAAAAGATACATCTACAGTGACGCCGAACGAGTGTCGGTTACGCGATATGACTTACGCAGCCCCCATTCTGGTGGATGTCCAATACACAAAGTCCAAAGTTGCATATCGGCGGAGAGGTTTGCCGATCGGCCGCATGCCTATCATGCTGCGCAGTTCTAGATGTGTTCTGGCTGGCAAGTCCGAGGCAGAGATGTGCGGAGTGGATGAATGCCCGCTCGACCCTGGTGGTTACTTCATTGTGAATGGCACAGAAAAGGTAATCTTGGTCCAGGAACAACTCAGCAAAAACCGCATCATCGTGGAGGCCGACCCAAAGAAAGAAATCATTACTGCTTCAGTTACCAGTTCCACTCACGCCAGGAAATCGAAAAGTTACATCTTGCTCAAGAAGGATCTGTTGTACATGCGACATAATATTTTGAATGAGGATGTTCCGATCTGTATCCTACTCAAGGCGATGGGTGTTACATCGGACCAGGATATGCTGGCCATTGTTGCAGGAAAGAGCACTGTTTTGCAGGACGATTTTTCGGTCAATTTTGAAGAGACCATCAAACACCATATCCATACGCAACAGCAGGCACTCGACTACCTCGGAGCAAGGATCAAAATCACGCGAAAGCCGACGCCCTTCGGCCAATCTCGCAGGAATTATGTTCAAGAAGCATTGGAGGCCGTCAGTAACGTCTTCATCGCCCATGTGCCAATTGAAAACCTCAACTTCCGACCCAAGGCCATCTATGTGGGACATATGGCACATCGTGTCTTGATGGCCAAGCAGAACCCTGCACTCGTGGACGATAGGGATTATGTTGGCAACAAACGACTGGAATTGGCTGGTCAATTACTGTCGCTGCTTTTCGAGGATTTGTTCAAGAGCTTCAACTACGATGTGAAAATGAACATGGACAAAGTGCTGCGCAAACCGAACCGGACGGAAATGGCTGATCCGTGCAATGCAATAACGGCCCATGCTAGTCATATCACACAAGGCATGAACAGAGCAATCGCTACTGGCAATTGGAACTTGAAGCGCTTTCGTATGGATCGTGCTGGTGTCACTCACTTGTTGAGTCGATTGAGTTTCATTGCCTCACTGGGCATGATGACCAGAATATCCAGTCAGTTCGAAAAGACACGAAAGGTCAGCGGACCGCGTGCTCTCCAGCCATCTTCTTTCGGCATGCTGTGTCCAGCAGACACGCCCGAAGGTGAAGCATGTGGGCTGGTCAAAAATCTTGCTCTCATGACCCACATCACCACTGACGACGAGGAGGCACCCATCAAGCGTCTCATCTTCATGCTCGGGGCAGAGGATATAGTCACAGTTGGTGGCGCGGAATTGTATGCACTTGGTCAATACCTCGTCCTTCTGAACGGAACCCCTGTGGCGACTACGCGGCATCCTTCCCAATTCCTGACATCTTTCCGACGGTTGCGAAGATCTGGCCGCATTTCCGAGTTCGTGTCAATCTTCATCAATCACCATCACAACACAATCCAGGTTGCCACGGATGAAGGACGAATATGTCGACCTCTCATTATTGTCGAGGACAAGAAATCCAAAGTTACCAAAAGATATCTCAAATCACTTAGGCAGGGTTCTATGGACTTTGACGACTTTTTGGCTCGTGGGCTTGTGGAGTACCTCGACGTCAACGAAGAAAATGACAGCAATATTGCTATGTACGAGAGAGACATTCATGCTGCCACGACTCACTTGGAGATCGAACCATTCACCGTCCTTGGTGCGGTCGCTGGTCTGATCCCATACCCTCACCACAACCAGTCACCTCGAAATACCTATCAATGTGCTATGGGTAAACAAGCCATTGGATTCATCGCCAACAACCAGTTCCTCAGAATTGACACATTGCTCTACCTCATGGTCTATCCCCAAAAACCACTCGTCAAGACGAGAACCATTGAATTGGTCAAGTACGACAAACTGCCGGCCGGTCAGAATGCCACGGTTGCGGTCATGTCATACAGTGGATACGATATCGAAGACGCTCTCGTACTCAACAAAGCATCAGTCGATCGTGGTTTTGGTCGCTGTCAGGTTCTTCGTAAATACCCGGTGCAGCTAAAGAACTATCCCAACCGCAGCAGTGACATGGTTGATGGACCAACACTGGAAAATGGCGCTCCAATCAAGGCACATGCCCTGCTCGATCAGGATGGCATCGCTTCGGTTGGTGCCAAGGTCAGTCAGGGCGAGGTCTATGTGAATAAATATGTGCCTGAGAATGCCAACTCGTCCGGCGTGTCTGACACTGGTTCCACTACTGGCAAAGGTATAATACCACAACCTCAGAAATATCGTCTCCCTGACCCCAGCTACATCGACAAAGTGATGGTATCCGAGGTCGAGTCAGGCAGTCAGCTTATCAAGATACAAACTCGGCAGACGAGAGTTCCTGAAGTCGGCGACAAGTTCTCCTCCCGACACGGACAGAAAGGTGTTGTCGGTATCATTGCTGAACAGGTTGACATGCCATTTTCGGACCTCGGAATCACACCTGACATCATCATGAACCCGCATGGTTTCCCGTCTCGTATGACGGTAGGCAAAATGTTGGAACTCGTCTCGGGCAAAGCCGGTATCTTGAAGGGCAAATTCGAGTACGGCACCGCGTTTGGGGGCAGCAAACTGGAAGACATGTCCCGCGCTCTCATTGAGTCAGGCTACAGCTACGACGGGAAAGATTATCTAACATCCGGAATCACCGGCGAGCCTCTGCCCGCGTACGTGTTCACTGGTCCAATCTACTACCAGAAACTCAAGCACATGGTCCAAGACAAGATGCACAGTCGTTCGCGGGGTCCCAGAGCGATCCTAACGCGGCAGCCCACGGAAGGTCGTTCGAGGGATGGTGGTCTGCGACTTGGAGAGATGGAACGAGACTGTCTTATCGCGTACGGTGCGTCACAACTGCTACGGGAGCGGCTGATGTTGTCCAGCGACAAGCACGAGGTGGATGTGTGCGAGTCGTGCGGGTTCATGGCTTTTGGTCGGTGGTGCCAGCGTTGCGCCACGGCGGGCGAGACTGGCTCGAATGTCGTCCGCATGACGTTGCCGTATGCGTTCAAGCTTCTGCTCAATGAGTTGGGAAGTATGAATGTGAACACCAGATTGATCGTGTCTGATGAGTTCCCGTCTGATGGGTCGAGGAGAGCTTGAGATGGATACTGAGGGGCCGGAGAGAGGCAACAGGTTTGCATGGCATGGTAGTATTGCATAGCGAGGGGCAATTTTGCTGGTTTCAAGCATATGTATCAAGATTCGATGATCACGAATGCATCAGCGAAGGCGCAATTTGGTTGCGAATGAGATTCATGGATAAGTCTCGAATGCACAATTTATCACTACACGTCTACGATGGCACAAATGATCCCTGTAAACCAAAACATATCCTGATTTGTCTCCAAATCAAACCTTCATTCCCAACACCTTCCTGTGCATCACGGACCTACAGCCCCAGCTCCAGCTCCAGCATTCGCGTCCTGTGGATCTGGCGGAAGCACAACCATAAAAGGATCATTGAACCAACTAGGGCTATTGTTACTCTGATCATAGAGTGTTTTCCACGCCGGCTCGAACAAAGTAGGCGGATAGTGCCCATACTTCGTGGCCGGCAACCTCAGACGTCGACGATCTGGGTCTACGAAATCATCGACGGCCAGGTGTTTGATTTCGGACTTTGAGGGGCGGAAGCCGGCGTCGCCTAACGGCATGTTGTTGATCTCATGGCCCTTGAAGTACAATTTCTCTGAGTGTGCAGGGACATCGGGGTCGTGGTCTGTCGGTGGTCCTGTGAGCACGGCTGCGATGAGCGCGGCGTTGCTTGCTTTAGCGTAGTCTTGTATGTTCTTCTTCCGCAGGCGTCGCTCAGCGAGGCGGAGGCCGCGGCGCGTCGCATCGAGAAGCTCGAGGTGAGTAGGGCGTGCGTCGGGGTTGGGATGGATGCACCGGTCTAAGAGGTGGCGGAGGCGGCTGCTGTAGATGCCTGGGGTCTTTGTGCGGATTCCTGAGATCTGGTGGTTGCCATTGCGGACGAACTTTTGCACCGTTTTGGCACGGGTTTCTCGCAAGCGTTCGGGGCGGCGTAATGTGAGGAGGGTGTACATCGTGGCACCAACACCGTAGATCTACGGAGTATGTTAGATGGTGAGTCGGAGGGGTGAGTTATATGAAGGACAACTTACGTTCGTTGAAGTGTCGAAGGAAATGTCGGCGGCATCCGAAGTATTATCATCCCTCTGGGCTGCTTTCGCTTGTTTAAAGTCACGGCGTCGGCCCTTCGCGTCGTGTGTTCTTTTGGCGGCTCCCGTGGGCGGAAGTGTCCAATGTGCACCATAGCTTTGTTGTTCCTGGCACAGAGTTAGCTTGGGTTGGGAAAGTCAGACTCGTTGTGTCTTACTGGAGGCGCATAGACTCTGGTCGCTCGCCAGAAATAATCTATGGGGTTGCCCGGGTCGTCCACTGAACTGTACACAGACATGCCATAGTCGGACAGCTTTGGACCGGGGAAGTCATGATCTTGGGGATTCTCGGGAGCGTAGTCCAGAAGTACGTTCCCCGGCTTGATATCTAGATGAAGACAGTAGCCATTCCGTCGCCCTAGGCCGTCGACTTCTAGGCTCCAAGCGAGGCTGTTGAGGGGAGGTTTTGCGTGCAGTGCTTGGCAGGAAATGGCCAGTCGGTGGAAGACGTGCCAGAGGAATACTTCTGGGAGATACGTGTCCCAAGCACGGTAGAGAGCGCTTAACCTCGAGAGACTGTCATGTGGGCAGAACTCAAGGTAGTAGCGGTATCGTCCTTGGCTGTGGTCCAAATTTTCTGAGATGAATTTGTACCGTCGTAGAAAAGTTGCGGCCCTATCGTCCTTGTCGTTGATGTCGTGTTGGATCAAGGCCTCCTTTGGCATTCTCACTTTCAGATGAGGGGCAATCTCGGATGGTAGGCGTGCGTCCTCATTGTAAGCGTTTTCTTTCATGGCAAGCTCATCAATGGCCTGGTTCAATGGATCGCGCTTCTGCCATAATCCAACCTGACCGTATGCACCGGCACCGAGGATTCGGACAGGACCCCACTCAACGTCCTCATCGTAGTCATCGTCGAACATCAGTCGTCTCGTCATGAATGTGATTTGGGACAGTTTCCGGCCAAAAGCCTTTCTCTCATCTCTAGAATCAAGCCAATGTGCATTGAAATCATCCCTAAATTCGATATTAGAAACCCCTCCCACGTTGGGAACGATGTGGCTTTTGCCCGGGTCAAGTAGTTGATATTCTTTCGCCCGAAGCTCCTCCGCAGGTGGAGCTATGCGCCGCCAACGCATGTTCGCAGTCGGGCCTGAAGCAGTTGCTGTGATGATCCTGATTGCGCGGATGTTGACGCGCAAGAGTAGGTATCGCTCGAGTTGTTGTCGGATATTTGGAGGCTGATGATAGTGAGACAGAACGCAGACGATTTGAAAAGAGATGGAAGTCCTTTCTCTAGCTTTCATCCGCATGCATCATGGCTAAATCATTAGAACAAAGCGGCATTCATGCGTGTGGCATAGCTTGGGCGGGAAGAAAGAGTTGTCGGAGTCTTTTGTTCGGCTATTGCCTAGCTTGACCAACAGCCTTACCATGCCTGATGTGTCTTCGATATCGAGAGGTCTCCTAGTGATATGGAAGTCCTTGTTCGAAAGTCGACCTACCTCAATGATGGTGGCATAAAAATGACAATCTCCCAGAAGTAGAAGGGCGAGCAAGCTTGATTATGAGCAACAAAGAAAAATGGATGCTGGAAAAGTGCCAAAACAATCTTGTTGAACAATGAGGTTGTTTTGATTGTCCGCATTTGTATTGACCTGGAGGTCACGTGCTGTCCTCTCTCGACCATTTCTGGTTGACTTGGTCGTACAGAACTCCTCACAAGCAATCTAATAAGCGAGTGTGCTGCTGTCGGACCCTTGCGTCGAACATTCTCATCTGCATGAAACATGGGTATCATTACCCCGATTTGATGTTGAATCCGGAGCCGAGTCGGCCGAACGTATTCCCCAGGGTTTTTTGTAGTGTTGTGGGAATGATGAAGACTTGGTCTGGGGAGACGTTGTGAAGCTTGGCTGATCCCCACGTCCCCACGATATCACCAGCACCACCACCACAGTATGAGGATGACTATCCAAACCAACTCCCCGCGCGTGTCCCCACCGTCGCCCTCAACCACAAAACACCAAGCTTTATAGCGTGGCAGATCACGAAGCTTGCTTGTCCGGGGTCACTTGCAAATGCACTTTTGACGGCGTGGCCAAGCGGTGGAGTTTTCGCGAAAGAGCGACCGAAGTGGTCACAGCGCGCGGAGCGGCAGTCATCCACGGAAGCGCTTCTGCTGCGCAAGACATATCGTGTTACTTGTGTTGGAGTCGCCTGTTGCTTCTTCTCCACACGTCGATCGACGGATCTACCACGGATTCAGTCATGACTCAAGAACTTGTCCACCGGGAAACTGCTTTAACCGTGACAAGCTTTGCAGTGCAAAAGTAGCCAAATTCGAGGTTCGGCAGGTCATAACGGCTTTCAAAACTTTGCCTCCCAATTTCTGAGCAGTCCCACTCAAGAAGACTGCTCTGCCACATGCATGGCTCAGAACCACCGTTATGCGCGTCCAGTGGTGAGTAAGCCCCATTGCGCTGAGGCCCATAAATATGTGAGCCGCCCTGGTAATGCTGTGGGCGTCCCCTCTCTTCCAGTCTGTGCATCCCCGGTGCTTGGCCAAAAGCCGCCCATTAATGCTTGGTAGTGCCTAGGTCATGGAGCAATCTGTTTCCATATCCCCACAGCCCGGCTTGATTGGCCTTGAATGTCGTGGGGACACAGGGGGTATCAAGTTGAGACTTTGAGACGAATCCATACTGGGGAGAAGCCCCGGAGACCTGCCCCGAGGGGCCAGCTACCCCTACACGAAGGCAACATCAGCCTGGGCGATACTCCAGACTACAAAATGAACTCTTCGCCGCTCTCCAGAATAGGCCCTTGCTCCCTCCGCTACCCCATCTTCTGTCCTCCTTTGTCTTGTCATCGCAAGTCTGCCCAGCATGACGGAACAGATGCCACCAACGAACTCTACGTTCAAAGCTGATGACTCTGTCAATGGTGAGACGCAGAAAGAGTTTGTCGAGCCAGTCCGACCAGCTTATACCCATCTCGACCGAGACGACATCGATCGTCTTTCACCAGAACATCGCGAATACCTCCTGGCTCGTCATGGCACGCTTGATCTTGACCCAGTACCTGACATGAGCGATGCGGACCCCTACAACTGGCCGCACTGGAAGAAGGTCGTCAACCTCATTATCGTTGCCTTCCATGCAATGATGGCCACATTCACAGCTGCATCCATCCAATCTGCCTTTGAGAATATCGCAGCAGACTTACACTGCAGTCTTCAACGTGCGAGTTACTTGACGTCTCTCCAGATTGCCATCCTTGGTGGAGCCCCTCTCTTCTGGAAGCCATTGTCGGACCGCTATGGACGACGACCGGTTTTCATCGTTTCACTCATTTGCTCCCTGGTTGCCAACATCGGCTGCTCCGAAAGCCATTCTTATGGAAGCATGGCTGCCTCACGAGCTATCGTGGCCTTCTTCATCAGTCCCGCCGCCGCTATCGGCAGTGCTGTCGTTGCAGAAACATTCTTCAGACAAAGTCGAGCACGGTACATGGGTACATGGACAGTGATGGTCACAATCGGTGTTCCCATTTCACCGTTCATCTTCGGTTTCCTCGCTTATCGGGTCGACTACCGATGGATCTACCGAGTCCTTGCGATCGTAAGTTACTCAAACCCTTTACTGCTCCAGCTCATTACTGACATTTCAACCCTAGACGAACGCTGTCCAATTGATAGTATACCTCTTCCTCGGCCCGGAAACTCGCTACCTTCGCCACGGCGTGCGACATGAAGGCTCCGCTTTCAAGCAGGAATACATGCAATTGCGCCGTATTGACCCAACACCGCTTCGCCCCCGGGATTTCGTGCAGCCTCTACGATATTTTGCACGCCCGTGTGTGGTGATCCCCGCCGTTGCATATGCCATGGTTTTCCTCTTCGCCAGCGTCATGCTCACGGTCGAAGTGCCACAGCTCTTCGGTCCGGCCTTCAAATTCAACGCGCAACAGATGGGGCTGCAGTACATCTCGATGATCATCGGTTCTCTTATAGGAGAACAAATCGGCGGCTTTGCCTCTGACGCCTGGATGAACCGCCGCACCAAGAAGATCGGCACCAAACCTGCACCGGAGTGGCGTCTGTGGTTGTCGTACAGCGGATACATACTCGCCATTGTCGGTGTGATTGTCTTCCTGGTTCAACTCGGGCAGATTGGGGACAATTACAACGTCACACCCCTTGTTGGGGCCGCCATCGCCAGTGGAGGTAATCAGATTGTGACCACGGTGCTCATCACCTACGCCGTTGACTGCTACAGGGAGGACGCTGCCTCGGTCGGTGTGTTTATCACTTTTGTCCGTCAAATGTGGGGATTCATTGGTCCTTTCTGGTTCCCTCAGATGTTCACCAATGTTGGACTGTACGGGTCGGCAGGCATCATTACAGCGTTGTTGATCGTGTTCAGCTTGATTCCTACCATCATTCTGCAATGGAAGGGTCGCGATTGGAGATCGAGCAACACTGGTTGATCATGTTATGTATTGCCGTCCCATCGACATATCTAAGCTCAAATTGTAAAGTTGAACCTTTTCACAATGATCATCTAACTATGTCACTGGGCCGTTGTTCTCATCATCGCAATCACTAATTTCTCTAGGCCTTCGCATTTTCGCTGTCTAGTGCCTCCTTATCCACCACACAGACAGCCTTGCCCTTCATCTTGCCCGAATGAGCCAGGTCCACCATCTTAGGCACCTCCTCCAAGCCATAAAACAGATTCGTCTCAACCTTGATATTATACTTCGCCACATCCTCAAGCATTTGTTGGGAGTACTCCTGCCCAGCAATGAGTGTGCCCTTGACGCGAATATCCCGGAAAATCAACTCCTTGAAATCAATGCACACTTTATCCGGTTGCGCAACCTGCACCATGATCCCATGCATACGAGTCACAGCACAAGCCATCGTCGCCGCAGTCTCATGTTCACTCACATTGATGCTTGCATGCACGCCCAACCCATCGGTCAAGTCCTGCACATGCTTCACGAGCTTATCCTTGCCTTCCCGCGCGTCAAGAATGTGCTCCGCCCCAGCTTTCTTGCATAATTCGAGGGCCTCGTCCCGCGCATCGATAGCAACGACGTTGATCCCCTTGGCCTGCGCAAATTGGATGCCCAAATGGCCTAGCCCGCCACCCGCACCGACAATGGCGACCCATTCACCTTTCTTGACTTCGCTGACGATCAAGGCGCGGTAGATGGTGCACCCAGCGCATGCGAGCGGTGCGGCAGCCGTGGAGCTCACGCCGTCGGGGATCTTACAGCTGTTCCGGCTGTCGACGACGTGGTACTCGGCGAACGCGCCGTCGACGAACACGCCGATATGCCCCTCGATATTCTCGCAGTATTGGTGCCAGTCGTTGGGGCCACTGCAGTTGTAACATGTGCCACATGGGTCCTTGGGCAGACCGGACATGACGCGGTCGCCGACTTTGAAATTGTTTACCTTGCTGCCGACGGCTTTGACGACGCCTGTCCCCTCGTGTGACGCTGTGCATGGCAAAGCGGTGGGGAACTTGCCTTCAGTGACCATGGAGTCGGTGTGGCATAGTGAGGCCACTACGGTTTTGAGCAGGATTTCGTGCTCTTTGAGGGAATTGGGCGTGGGCACTTTATGGATCTTGTATGGTTTATGAAACTGGTTTGTAGCGGTGTTAGAGTGGTGCTGAGCTGATATAGTGTACACAAGGCTGGAAGATCGTGCATACCTCGACTACCTGTACCGCCGTCATTTCCTTGGGTATGCCTTGGATCGCCATGTTGAAGCTGTGCTGTTTTTCGATTGATTTTGGAGAATATGATACCTATCTTTACCAGATTCACGGAGATGGGAAGGAATCAGGCAATGAATGATCGATTCAACGGCTTCAATCACCTGTTGAGTAAAGTCAAAATACAAATACCCTCGGGATAAACGTCACACACATTGCGCGGGATATGAACGTCACATCTCTTAGCCTCACGGTCAGGCCGGCGTGGAGACAGGTGTCTCAGGAGACCGGCACTCATTCTCCGCCTTGAAGCTGGAACCGCGTCCATGGCTGTCTCATATGCACATAGTTTGTTTCTTAATATTACCTCGCCGGCTGGTAGGTAGGTGAGTCATCCCCCCTGGGGAAGATTTCAAGATAAGATCTCGTACAGTCCAAGTGGAATGCGGGGTAGATTTTTATATAAACATGAGTGCGCGGCCCGCAGCCATGCCAGACAATCCCCTTCATTAATGATCCCTTGTCATCACTAACTCACGCTGCGCATCAACATGGCCTCAAACGGAGCTCCGTCAGCCGCCGAGCTTCCACTCCCTACAGATGCCAGTCTATCCCACGGATCCCTAGCTGACCTCCTCCCATCTCATTTCACCACCGACATAACCACTTGGCTCGCCGAAGATACTCCCTCCTTCGACTACGGCGGCTTCGTGGTTGGGTCATCCCCACGGACCGCACAGTTACTATGCAAATCAGCCGGTGTCCTCGCTGGTGTGCCATTCTTCGACGAGGTTTTCCGCCAGCTAGACTGTATAGTCGAATGGCATCACCAGGAAGGTGCATACCTCGATCCAGCCACATCAGGAGGCAAGATCAAGGTCGCAACGGTCAAAGGACCGACTCGGAAGCTACTGCTGGGCGAAAGAGTGGCCTTAAACACACTGGCAAGATGCAGCGGGGTGGCCACACGGAGCAGAAAGATGCTTGACCTGGTTCGCAAGGCAGGATATACCGGTGTCCTAGCAGGCACCAGGAAGACCACACCTGGTTTCCGACTTGTTGAGAAGTACGGTATGCTCGTGGGTGGAATCGACGGGCACAGACACGATCTCAGCAGCATGATCATGCTCAAGGACAACCACATCTGGGCCAAAGGAAGCATCACCAACGCAGTTAAAGCTGCACGAGCAGTGGGCGGTTTCGCTTTGAAGATCGAAGTCGAAGTCCAGACCGAAGCTGAAGCCGACGAGGCTATCGAGGCTGGCGCTGATGTCGTCATGCTGGACAACTTTGATGGAGAAGGCCTCAAAGTTGCAGCGAAAAGTCTAAAAGATCGATGGCAAGGAAAGAGGCAAGTGCTTCTAGAATGCAGTGGTGGTCTCACAGAATCGAACGTCAAGGAGTATGTCAATAACGACATCGATATCATTTCCACTAGCGCCGTCCACCAGGGTGTAGGACATGTCGATTTCTCGCTGAAGATCGATCATTAAGACTCCGAAGCAATGTTAGCCCCTCCACAACATCGATATTCCCTCCTCGCAGGGGCATCAGCTCAAATTAACGACAATCTTCTCATCTCGAACCACCAACCGAGCCACGCAACAATAGCGTGAATGAGAAATACAGGCCTTTGCGGGGCTCCTGTACCAAATTCGGGGTCCGTCCATTTCGTGCCTGGATAGAGAATGGCCGACAACCCGGTCACCCAGTAGAGCGTACCGATAACAGCGGCCGAGGTGATGGAGTCCTTTTCCGCCGCGAGGTCTGGTGTTGGTCTCCAGGTGTAATAGGCAGTCAGAGCGCCTAGGCAGAGACCCATAGACATGGTCTGACCGTTGTGAAAGCGAGCATGTGGAGGCCACTTGGGGTTCTTGACATGTGTCTCGTTCCAGTCGGCGATATAGCAGGACACGGAGGTCGAGAGCGCTTGGAGGCTGAGGAGGGCCCGTCCAATGGTTAAGCCAGCCATATCGTGGAGAGGGTCTGCTGTACGTAAGGCTCTGGATGTCTTTGTGAGGATTGCGTTGTATTGGAGTGAGTAGTCAAGAGCAGTCGAGAGTAGATGTTTCGAATAGAGAAACCGATGCTTGCCTTGAACTGTCAGGCCTTATGTCTCCTCCACGCGGAGGTTGATTAGTCCGTGGTCTGACTGGAGCGGAGACTTGTAGCCCTGCGGCTCTTGTATGAATTTGGTATTTGATTCTTCGGCTCCAATCGATAAAGTTTCCGTTTGCACCGATGACTGAAGTCAACAATAGCAGATTCGACAGCTCGGTTCGGCCTTAAAGGCTGGCTGTGGCTGTTGGCGTGAACCAAGATGCGGACTCTGATATGACACCAATGGTGCTGGCCTTACTAAGGCTTGATTCCCCTCCGTTTCCTTATCGATAGCGTAGAAGCCGAGGTTAACCCGCATTACAGCCTCGTACACGTGCGACACCAATGAACCCCCAGATCTCAAAACATTATAATACTTGCGCAGTCGTTGTTGAGCAAACTGGGTGACGAAAAGGCTCACTCTCCGTACGGCATTGGCCGATAGCACAATGGCAACGCCGCAAGAACCCATAGAAACACTCCCTCATACAACCACCACTGTCGACCCTCAAACCGAGTACCTCTATCAAAATATCTCCCACTACCCATTTGACAAAGACCGGGAATATCAAGCCGGTCTAGAAGCCATCCTAGGACATGAAGGCACCTCCGCCTCAGAAGATGAGATAGAGCAAAATGCAGCCCTAGTATTACAAGCCCAACTCTTCTATTTTGCAAGGTGAGTACGGATACGAATGCCTACGTTTGTCTTTTCGAACACGCGCTCGCCCTCGGACTTAAGAAGCCACTTTCACTTACACAACTTCGTCCATAAGAAAATACAATGTACAACCCATAGACGCAAACACATACAGCGCATGGGTGCAGACGCAGACCTCACACCAAATACAACAGCAACAACCCTCGCATCTATCCTCTATACAACAACCCGTTCCAACTACCAGTCCTTCCGATGTGGAAGCAGCAGCGTCGGCGCCAGCATCGACATCAATATCAGCACCCCCACCACTACCAGCACAACCTCCACCAGAGACACAAACACAGACATCCTCTTCCGAACCCGAACCACCCTACCCAACCTCCTTCGCCGCCATAGTCGACCTAATAACTCGCAATATCCCCATCCCCGGCATCGAAGAGATTCCCACCACAGTCCTAGAGCCCGGCTCAAGTAAAATCGACAAAAACCCGCGACGTAAGAAGCCGTGGGAGAAAGACGCATCCACAACATCACCAGATGCTGTGGAGGCGGAAACAGATACAGAAATAACAGCACAAGCACAGTCGGAAACTGAAGCAGAACATCAAACACAAATCGCTACCATGGCCGAAGAGACGCCGCCGACCGCCGCCGAAGCGATCAACGTCAATGGACTTAAAGAGACGGGCCAGGGTGTGGTGAATATCTTGAAACCCAACGCCATCCCCGACAATGGGTTGTTGAGCAGGGAGTGAGCTCTGGCAGCACGGGCCGAGCGAACATCGCTCCGATTGCGCGGTACATGCTGGGCGGCCTTCCGCTAAGCAACGCAAGAAAATGCCTGCAAGGGCAACAACCAACATGTATGATCACTAATGTAGAGCACTGGATACATGATCTACCAAGTCATGGAAGCCGCGGCCCTGTACCGATCGTCAACGAGCTAGATACCGCTGCATCATACAGCTTGGCGAAGTCAGGTTGGAGAGCTGCTTGCTAGCTCATTCTAGCAAGATGGCGGCACCACATCGAGTGGCCTTTCACATTACCACCAGACGATCCGGTAACCGCTATGAGAATATACGAGTAGCAGCGAAACCACATGCCATGGATTGATACAACGTGATTCTAGGATGGACGGAGTGAAGCGGGCTTTGGGTTGGAAAAGTGCTCAGCTATGATGTGCACTAGTTGCTACATTGTCCTGATCTTTGCCCATGCTAGGGCTAAATACATGCTTTCAGTGTCCATCTCATCCACCCAGCAGGGACAATTGGAAAGACATGACTGGATACAGTCTTTGTTGGATATTGAACATACGGTTCGATAATGCTGTAGCTCTGGAATATCCCGCCAACAAGGTATGATGACTCCAATTTCGACATCCTTCCACGCTTGGTATTGGCTTGTCGGTCGGACGGAAGTGTTGGTAAGATATGAAGATTCAATGTTGATATGAAAAACACATACAGGACGATTCATCGTTGGTAGACTCGTTCGCTAAGACATGCTTGGAAATGGGAAGCCAAGAAGTATCAGTTCAAGACAGACAACTAGGCTTTTGTCATGAATGTAAAGTCCATGCTCTCCGTTCAAGTCTGTAATCCAAGGCACAGGGACGACAAACCCCGGATATTGACAGACGGTAGAGTACGTTCAGGTTGACATGAGATGACTGGTTGGTAGATGACATAGTTGACTTCGGGTGGGCGTGCAAGCCATGGATAGTCTCGTAGTCCTGATAGTGCTTTCAGCGGAAACGAGGCCATTGGCTGCGAGGCTGACCCGGAGCACCAAAAGGGTTGACGACTGCACCGGGGCCTGGACGAGTGACAGAATTGGGATTGCAGCAAAGCATAGCAACACGGGATCCGAACTTGGAACCACGCAGAGATACCATGTGCTTGCGGATATGGACAGCCACTTGTTCTCGCTGATGGTGATGAGTGTTCATCAGAATCCACTGAACCAAGTAGTTGCCGTACTGGTCACCAGCAATGTCGATAAGTGGGATACGTGGACGGTCTGGATGAGCTGTTGTGATGACTCCGAGATATCGATCCAAAAACTCGGCTCCACCAATCTTGAGGCACTTCTCCACAACCTTGGAAGCAAATTGGTCGATGCTGTAGTTGTAGGAATTGGCAAGGATGTGATCAATCACGCGACGCTTGTCTGGTGGAGAGCCGTGCTCACACAAATGCTGGATACACCAGTTGCCGAACTGTCCGTGGGCGATAAGATCAATGTTGGCGATGACCTCTTCGATGGCAGGGCGCTTCTCCTCTTCGACACAGTTTTCAAAGATATTCTGCACAACAAGGCTTCCCGTTTCACCTAAAGCAACCTCATGCCACATGCCACGAAGAGCTTTGTTCACCTCCAACATGATCTGTGGTGGCTCACCACTCCAGCGGAGTTCGAAGAGCTTCTGCCAGACATGACAGGCGTATCGATGAATGACGGTATCAGGAATGCGACGAAGCAGTTCCCGAACCATAGCAGCCTTGTGGTCTTCCGGAACGGAATCGAAGGCCTTCTGAATGACGTGACAACCAAATGGATCCATGCTGAGAGCGATAACGTTGCCATGAATGGCGTTAGCGATTGCCACGACTTGATCGGGTGTACCGTGCTCGAAGCATCGCTGGACAAGGAAATTGCCAAAACGATTGATCATGAGAGGATAGGCCTGGTTGACAATCGACTCGACTATCTCGAACTTCTGCTCCGCAGTGCCGACTTTGAGCTTCTGTTGCAGGAAGATACTGGCTTGCTGATCGTTATTACAGACAATCTTGTCGACAATATACTTCCAATCGCAGGAAACAGACTTGTCGAGAAGACGACGATAGTTCATTGGCTCGAGAGGTGTGACATAGGTCTGTCCATTGGCTCCGGGAGCCGGAATCGACCATGGATTGGCAGCTCCTGGGACACCCGCAGCAGGAAAGTCATTTGCTGCAGGCGTAATGGGTGTTGCGAGTCCACGCTGATAAGGGTATTGAGCCGCGAGGTTCATGGGACTGATTGGTGGCGGAGTCAATGCTGAAGAGCCGGGTGGATAGCTCCCATATTGAGCCAAAGGGTCAGGGAGATTTGGATTGATCCTCAATTGTCCTCCATTGCGTCTCATGCCGAGTGTTGGGTTGAATTGCATCATGTCATTGCCGGCTCGCATGTCGTAACCGATTGGTGCAGCACCACCTGACAGGTTGCGTGGCTGGAAGTTGGCTTCAGCTGGAGAGACGGTGGGTGCACCGTACACACCGTTGTAGGCTTGACCAGAGAGACGAGCATCACGAAGGTTTGTGTAACCTGGAGCAGGTGCATTGGTAGCCAAAAGGTCGGTCATGGACGCGGAAGCATTGTTCCAAATACCTCGACCACGACCGAAATTGGCACCAGTGAGAGGATCGGCCTGATCGAGGCGTGTTCCTTCTGGAATGACCCAAGTATCATTGCGGGAAGTGAAAGGGCGAGCAGAGGCGTTAAAAGCACTCTGGAGGTGGCCGATGGTCTGCTCCGTGATGTCGTTGGATGGTCCAAAATCGACCTCGGACGGTGGACCCATGGCCTGATCCATGGTATGCTTGAGAGTGCGTGTTTCTGCCAGCTCTTGTTCTTGTCGTGAGATGACCGATTTCGCAGCCTCAAGCTCCTGCCTAACTCTCATCATCTCGGTAACTTCGACTTTGCTGGGGCCTGAAAGCTGGGCAGGGGGCTTTGGTCCGCCAAAATTCTCAGTAGCAGGAGTACGGATGCCTGAAGTGGTGGAGCGATCGCCGTCTTTGCTGTGGTCCGGGTCTGTCTCATTCTTGAGTTCCTTCTCTTGTTTCTTCAATGTCTTGTTCTGATCTTGGAGATTGTTGAGCAGTTTGTCAAAGTTGCCGAACTCCGCCTTCTGACTCTTGACCTCAGTATGAGGAGTGGCTTTACGGGCATCATTCAATTTGAGGCGTGAAAGTATGTCCTCCATGCTGCTCACAGTGTTTGTATCACCACCCTCAGTAGCCTATACGTGAATAAAGTGTTAGCAAGGTCAAAGAAACAGAATGTAGCATTGCGTAAGGTGACTTACTTTGTCCTTGGGCTTTGATGATTGTATGTTGCTGAGCTTGTCGTGATTGAGGACAGTGAAAGCAGGACGGTTTGCAGATGCGGTGCGAGAGTTGGTTGCGGTCTGTGACGACTTTAGTAAGGAAGTGATGATTCCAAGCAGCATACAACTTACAGTGAGAGTGTTACCGCGCACATCTTCACCCTCCTCTCGCACTTTGATGACTGGAGTTGACTTGCGACTCATTTTCGGAGAACCACTAGACACCAGGTTCGCCATCCAGATTCAAAAGCCACGTCTGAAGTTTCTCGAGTAAGCCTTAAGATGCAAGATATGAAGGAATAGATCAGAGAAGGTCTGAAGACAGGGGGAACGACAGGGACTGAAGTTGGCTGCAAATGTGCAGATTGGCAATATGGAGAGGATGGGTGGGAGAGAACGTAAAAAGAGTGTGGGATCCTGAAGACGATGGAACTGAGAAACGGAGGGGTGGCAGAAAAGAGAAGCAGCAGGCAGGCGGTAGATACTCGTAGTTTTCAGCGGTGGTTCCTTCTCTTTCACACCTTCGACTGGAAGGAAGTGACGTTCTTGGGTTTGGTACAGCAACAACAAGGCAGTAGCATTGCGAACTTACCATCAGACTTCATCCGCGATTTTGACTGCTCGATCAATTGCTCCTCCTCCGTAAGAATCTTACAATCTTGTCATTCACGCCCATATAACCAAGCCTTCGCTGCCTTCGCGTCCTTTCCTACAAACGTTGTGCCTGTACACTAGTGAATTGTGCATCATGGAAGATAGGATGCATCAGATATCCTCCAATTGTAGTCAAAGAATCCCATTGCCACTGCGCCTGCGTGACCTTTCCATCTTGCTTCATTGCTCAAAATCACAAAATCAGGTTGACCAACTCCGGCTAGCGTTGGTATGAGCCTGGCGGCCTGTTGCAAGCCAGACTCATCATGACCCCAGATAACAAGTTCCAGCCTCTCCTCTGGAAGCGGACGTAGCCATACGCCGCCCATTCCCGGTGTTCGCGGAATGGATATGGTCTCCCCATCCTTCGTTGCCAACGACAGTCTTCCGGCCTCGACCTTGATGGGAAACATTGGGATAAGAGGTGGCGAGAGGCCTTTATCCAAGGCAATCGTGATGACATTGCCGTTGTTCGACAAGGCGTGTTCGTACATTGATCGAGGAACGATCTTCGAATCTGCGCCAAAGTATTGCAGGAAATTCCGACTCGTCTGCAGCGCAATAGGAAGAACCTCGTCTGGGCCATAGACCACCTCAAAGGGTCCCGCACTACGCAGGATCGAGTCTAGAGCACCACGTTGGCGACCATAACGTTGCTCAAGAAGTCTCCAGTCAAGGGCTACCTCTCTAGCCCAAACATTTGACTGTGTCAGTACGAAAGTGTTTGCCCTACTTATATGCCCAACATCGAATATGTGAGGCGTGTCATCAAGAATAAGCTCAGCCGGCGAATGTTGGGCCACGGTCGGGTCGAGTTGAAACCGATGGATATTCTGTGTCTTCACGTGCCATCGGATGATGGGTTTGCTCTCGTTGATGGAAACCTGTACATGGCCCAGCCTGTCCGGTGAGGTTAATTGATGAACAATAATGCCGAATCTCGACCCAAAATCATCCGAGTTAGGAACCACAAACGAGAAGCTGGCTGGACTACTAAGTGTATCATTGATCGCAGGCTGCAGATGGGACATGTAAAAGTCAACCATCGTGGAAGTCGTCATTGTCCCCGTGAACCAATGCCCTTTACCCGGCATTTCTGAATAGTTTGCAGAACTCCCGGCTTGCGCAAGCAAAGTGTTCATAAGTCGAGAATGGTAAGCAGGGACGTTGTCGTCATCAGAACCATGCTGCTGGAAGATAGGCACACCTACCAGGTTTTCAGCCAATAATTCATGACGGAAATTGTTCCTGGCGATATGAAGAACGGCATCTTGAAGAGGATCAGCTTCATTCCAGAAGCCAAAAGGCACATAGTTCTCAATCGACGAATATGGCGAGGCAGCTGCTGCGCCCAATACCATATCAGGCTGATGTGTGGCAAAGTACCATGTTCCTTGCCCGCCATTAGAATGACCCGCGACTAGGATTCTGTCAGAGATAAGCCCGGGGCCACTCCACTTGGTGGTGTTGATCCATTCTTGAAGGCCCGACAATGCAGCTTGGGCATCTGCAAAACCCCAAGTGTGCCAATCATCGCCGCTCCAAGGAGTCATGCCTGCTGGAGTTACTATCCAGGCTGGAAGGTCTGGTGTATCATCAAACATGTGTCGAGCCAGAGGGTCATCCACGTCTACACCAGCGCCGTGAAGATTCAGGAGCACATGTGCCTTCTGGTCGAGCGATGCAGGTAGTCTTGACGGCGGAGGTCTCAAAATCGCATAGGATACCGCACCGCTTCGGTGAAGATAAGTCATCTTCTGCAGAGATGATATGTTCTCATGCCGCAGTTTAGTCTCGAATGAACGTTTGTGCCGATGGGAAGCTTTCCTCGTATATGCAACAGTAAATGTCATGGTGTCGTTCAAGTTCCTCAGAGAGTCCAAAACCAGCTTCAGCGGACGGGACTGACCCGGTGCAAGGGAGGTTTCTTCGGTCATCACATCAAGGTGAGAGTTTTGAGACATCGCAGTGATCTCGTGGATCTTAATCCATGTATCGGCTTGGTTTCTGATCACCACACTCCCATATCGACTGCAGAATCGTCCATTGACCACGTCTGGAAGCAAAACACTGTCTTCGACAACTTCCAAAGGTTCAGACACTAATTCGGTCTGAAGTGTTGCGTGCATCGTGGGAGGGTACGAGCCGCCCATGGACCGAACATCACGTACCAGGCGGATACTGATGGCATTGAGCCCCGGTTCGAGTTCCAGGACTACAGGCACTGTCCCAAAGGCATAAAAATCGCCGCCAAACACGTGGCGGTCATTGAACCAGAGTTCAAGAATGCTCTGCGGGTACAGTGTCACTTTCCGCCGCTCAACATCGTGGTTGAAGATACCACCTTTCACCCATGCCTGAAACTGGAAGGCAGACCATCCATAGATCTGTTGCGCGAATATCCAGTCGATGTCTGGGAAACCAACTACCACTTCGATAGATGCCATTGCGCCAGAAGTAATAGTGTCGAAAATTCGACTGCTCCAATGCACTGTTGCATTTCTAGTCAGGGAACTATGGTAGTGGCTGTCCTCATTTTCGTTGAGCTGATTGATGCCTCCGTAGAATTCTATCGGATCAGCACCCCATACAGCTTCTGTACACACGCATCAACATTCAGTGGAGAAAAATGTCGATGTTCTGTCCTACCTCGTGTTCCAATTCTGAAAGGGCCAAGGACACTCCAGCTCGGCGTGAATGTTACGACAGGCTCATCGAACAGCCTCTGCTGGAAGGGGACTTCTTGTAAGTTTCCAGCTGCTTCATGACAAAACAAGCCCGGTAGCACAAAGAAAGCCAAGCCGCAAACATTGCTTAGCCGACCCATCTTGTGCTACATTGTGATGCATCCACCAGGGCTGGAATTCGTCGTCAACCAAGAAGCGAGGTGACACAAGACGGATTTTTATTATTCCGCTTCCGAAAGAGATGACGCCGCATTCTATTCTTGGACTAGCGCAACACCGGGGCACGCAATAGCGGCAATGTACCTCCTCCGGTCCTTATTCTGCATGTCCGGAGCAGATGGGTCGATGTGACTTACAGTCCTCTCGTCTCTACAAAAAGACCAATCCAGCCTTGTCGACGACTATTATCACACTCGTTCACACCTCACGACATGGCAAAATCAGTCAGGAAACCCTAAGTCGATGATACATGTAAATGCAGCGAAACAGGGAGTCTCACTTATCGATCCTTTTCCAGCATGACTACAACCATGACCCAAACTCCTGAGTCGCGGATTATCTCTCAGCATCGATCGCTATCGCCTCACAGTGGTGCACGAGAGTCCACATCTAGGGAACGATTTCCTTCCTTCGACGACAGTCCGCCTCCCTTTACCTTCCCCTCCGGCGCAAATGTGATCGCAGAGAGTCCTCTGGAAATCACTCCAGGCCAACTCCCGAACCACGAAACAAAATGGAATCCAAGAAAGATGAGTCAACGGTTGCGTGATGCCAGGCCTAGCGGTGTATACAGTCACAGACCCAAAAGAAGTATCAGCGACGCAATAGGCAAAATCCGCGCACGTCAAGGTAGCGTTAGTGAAAATGCACAAGAGCTGGCCGAAGCACTTAAAGCACCTGTCTCTTACAGACTCATTGTAGGTGAACTACCCATGGGAGATCGCACGAGACTGACTATGGACAGGCACTCTGTATTGTGTGGTACATGACCTCGGCCCTGACAAACACATCATCCAAGTCTATCTTGAATGCCTTGCCTAAGCCAGCAACCCTGACTATTGTGCAATTTGCATCTGTCTCAATATGGTGTCTGATATTGGCGGGCGTGGCCTCCATATTCCCTTCCATCAAAAGGGCGATACCGGCTCTGAAGAATGGCCTTCGGAAACCGTCCTGGGATGTTCTGTACACGGCATTTCCATTGTCCGTCTTTCAACTCTTGGGCCATCTTCTGAGCTCTTACGCGACCTCTAAGATTCCGGTTTCTTTGGTACACACCATCAAAGGCCTGTCGCCATTATTCACGGTCGTTGCATATCGAGTAGTCTTTCGCATCAGGTACAAACGGGCAACATATTTGTCACTGGTGCCACTTACTCTTGGAGTGATGATGGCATGCTCTACCGACTTCTCGACCAACTTCTGGGGGATCGGCGCATCTTTCGTGGCCGCTATCGTTTTTGTCAGCCAGAATATTTTTTCGAAGAAGCTATTTACCGAAGCATCTCGCGCCGAAATCGACGCACAGCCGCATCTGTCTCGCAAGTTGGACAAGCTCAACCTGTTATGTTATTGCTCTGTTGGTGCTTTCCTGCTATCGGCCCCGGTCTGGGTCTACACTGAAGGGTATGAACTTGTCAATGATCTGTGGAAGGATGGCTCAGTCGACCTTACGAGGAAGGCCAGACTAGACCATGGTGAGCTCACGATGGAATTCGTGTTCAACGGACTTTTCCACTTCTTCCAGAACATTATGGCATTCGTGTTGCTTTCGATGTTATCCCCGGTATCATACTCGGTGGCATCATTGATCAAAAGAGTGTGGGTGATTATAGTTGCAGTTGTTTGGTTTCGCAGTTCGACCACCTCATTACAGGCGGTAGGAATAGCGCTTACATGTCTTGGTCTCTATCTCTACGATAGAACTAGCATGGAAGATGCAGCAGAGCGTAGGACACGGGCCGATCATTTCCGCCACCAGGCAGCCTTGCTTCCTGTTACTGAGGTGCAGACACCAGGGCTTCAGGATGGCTTTCCTATGAAAGGTGGCGACTATCTTGGTGATATGTTTGACTCGCACCCTAAGAAGGATGACAGTCGTGGACGTCCAGTTGAATCCAACTTGATGCCGACCTGGCTTCGGCCTGGAACCAAGCAAGAAAGCACTTGGGGAGCTGAAGGCAAAGCCGAGAAAGCATGATCGATGTACCTCTTGTAAGATATAGCGGTGGTGTTTTGGAGTTGACCCGGGTTACGCACAATTTACGAGCAGACACCTAAGTCTGAAACAAGTATATACTACGTATCATGTCACCTGTGCTGAACAGAACACTGCGCCAGGTATCAAGCACAATAACATAATCAAAGTCACAAATTGCCAGTATGTGTTAATTCGTCTGTAGCGGCCGTTGGTAAGGAACAAAAGCATCATTGAAAGTCCGAAGGAAATCCTAGTAAGCTCCAGCTACGGCGCAGGATCTGATCTCGGATCATGTTGCAGAGGAGAAAGAGATGAGTGCTTGAAAAAACACGGCCCTGGCTCCTACAATAAATCATGTCCAGAATGAGTTTTGTTATAGAAGAAAAAGAAGAAAGGAAAGGAATCGCAAAATGATAAAAATTGTCAAACAGGTGAGAGGGAGGCTGTGACTTACGCTAGACCCCGAAGAGGAATGGTCGGGTCTCTCCGTGGATGAGGCCGGGAATGGCGGGCGCGCCAACTAGTCTGGCGCATGCTGATGAATGTGCAACTCCTCGTGTCTTGGAACATTCAACCTCAACCTCACCTTGGTCTTGCACATACTCTTCAAAATCCTTGGTCAGTCTCCTCAGCGAGACATTCGTGACCAATATGTCACGGACCGACGTGGTAGAAACCCACTCGATACAGGACGAGGACCCTCATAATGAAACCCCCAAGAAACAAAAGAGCAGACGGCCAGCCAGTATGTCCACACGTCCACTCCTACGTACTTCATGCGGCTGCTGACGGATGTTCTTTACAGACACTGCATTCCGACAACAAAGATTGAAAGCATGGCAGTAAGTCCACAATTGGCCGCCAGCGCGGTCCTCTACAGCCTGCGCCGCAAAATACTAACCATGACAGACCCATCCTAACCCCCAAGACTGTCTTACCCATCTTCTTCGCGATCGGTATCATCTTTGCCCCTATCGGCGGACTTCTCCTTTGGGCCAGCGCAAGTGTTAGTGGAGTGGCTTCTATGTGTTCAAGTACAGTCGTTAAGAGTGTTTTTAGGTACAAGAACTGGTCATTGACTATACCAACTGCAATTCCAGCGCAACTTCCGACTTCACAGCCATTCCCGACAGTAAGATCTCTTCCTCGTTCAAGTCGTCGAACAGCTCGGTCAAACCGCAATGGAGGAAGACCCTCAATACGACCACTCCTCCGTATAGCGTGCCGCTGGACAACACCGCGGTGTGCACGCTTCAATTCTCGATCCCGAATGATATTGGTCCCCCAATTTACCTATACTACCGCCTCACGAACTTCTATCAAAACCATAGAAGATATGTCAAATCACTTGATACGGATCAATTGAAGGGGACTGCTTCGAGCAATGACACCATTGGCGGTAGTGCTTGCAACCCATTGCAATTGGATCACAACGGCAAAGCATATTATCCATGCGGCTTGATCGCAAATTCCATTTTCAACGACACAATCAATTCACCTGTTGCTGTCAACTCCGCAGGTGGTCAGACCAGCCAGCAATACCGCATGACAAATGAGAGCATTGCTTGGAGCTCGGATGCCCAGTTGTACAAGAAGACGGCGTACACGACTGATCAAGTGTCGCCACCACCTAACTGGGCTGTCCGCTATCCCAATGGATACACAGAAGAGAACCCAATCCCGGACTTGTCAAAGTACGAGGAATTCCAGGTTTGGATGAGAACTGCTGGACTGCCGACTTTCAGTAAACTTGCCCTGCGCAACGATAATGAAACGATGACCGCGGGGATATATCAGATGGACATCTACGACTGTAAGTGTGATTCATTTCATCGAGGGATGCTGATCTAACATACTTCCAGTCTTCCCAGTCCAAGTCTACTCTGGCACAAAGAGCATCCTGATATCCACCAGGTCGGTGGTTGGAGGAAAGAACTCCTTCTTAGGCATTGCCTATGTTGTACTCGGCGGACTTTGCATCGTGCTTGGTGTGCTTTTCACAGTTGCTCATCTCATCAAACCCAGGTAAGAGCTTCTGTATATGGTTGTGTGAACAGCAGCTGATCAATTAGAAAACTTGGTGATCACACCTACTTATCCTGGAATGAACCTTCAACAGCTACCACCACTGGACGCGACGTCAGGCCTGGAGGCGCTTGAAAATTTGATACGTGTATGATTGTATACCCTTGACGATATTTCTTGACTACAAGGGGTTCGGCGTCGGCGTTGTTGGAATTTGAGCAATTGGGATCAAAAAGACTAGGCCGAGTATCGAGCGAGATATAACGAAGCAGTTCTGTTGAAAAGCACACTTCAGAAAATGGTTGCATTCCACATTCCTTGTTGCCGCCCCCTGTACGATGGTGGTATTTGTGCATTTTGCCACATGCCTTTTCTGAAAAGAAAACCACAGCTCGTCGGCACTGGCTTGTCCAGTTCTCATTCGAGTGACTTCCCTCTACTATGCATTTCCGTTGGAGGCCATCCCATCTGTCTACGGGATTGCTCTTGAGCTGCATCATCACAAGCGTTGCCGGCATCCCAAGATACAGACCGATCCAACGTTCTTGCGGCGCACTCGCGCCCTCAGACAATCTCACAGATACCCACAGCTGGTTGCAGCAAAACGAGCCTCAAGAAAATGACCTCTGGAACTCCTCGAGCGTCCAGCAACGATATGCATCCCATACCCAGCGTCGACAAGCAATCACTCCTCTATACACCATCGATACATACATGCATATTGTGGCCGATAATTCCAGCTCCTCTCCATCATCGTCGTACTACGTGACGGACACCATGATTATAAACCAGTACGACTACCTAGCACGAGCATATACCAACGCATCCATTGGCTTCCGCTTAGCCGGCTTCGACCGAACCACAAACGACACCTGGGCGGCCAATGGCGATGATCTATCGATGAAAACCGCCTTGCGCAGGGGCACATACTCGAGCCTAAACATCTACTTCCAATCCATGCTCCAAGCTAGCCCGGATCAGACTGGTCTTCCAGCTGGCTCTACACTATTAGGATTTTGCAGCCTGCCCGAAGGCGGCATCACCACCAGCACAGCACCCGCTTCTTACGTTCTCGACGGCTGCAATATACTCAGCGGGACCATGCCCGGCGGGAACGTAGGCGGATATAACCTCGGGGGCACGACCGCTCATGAAGTCGGCCACTGGAATGGGCTGTTGCACCCGTTTCAAGATAATACTTGCGCAGTGGACGATTATGGGGACTATGTTGCGGACACACCGCAGGAAATGACCAGCACGAATGGTTGTCCTGTGTATAAAGATTCGTGTCCGAACAGCGGTGTGCCGGAGGGGTATACTGGTGGTGCTGGACAGGGGAGCGATCCGTATGGACCGCAGGGGTATTCTGGCCCGGATCCGATTCACAATTTCATGGATTATAGTGACGATGTCTGTTATACTGGTTTTACGCTGGGGCAGGGGGCGAGGATGTTGAATATTTGGGAGATTTATCGGGAGGGGTTGTAGAGTTCATTACGTGAAGGGAGTGCAGGGAGACTGATTTATTCGCGTGTTTCTCATCTCATAGCGAAGTCGTCAGATATAGGGTTAGGCGTAGAAATTATAGACTTGTACTACGCTTGTTTTTGTTCCAAACACGATTGCTAGATTCTATGCCATGCTATGGTATGGAAAATGCTTTCTGTAAAAAGGGGTTGGCAAGTCCTACTTCTGAATTACCAGGATGCCGAAATGCGGTGCATCCAGATACCCGTCCCAGAAATCCAATCCGACGCCGTACTCCCTCTTGCTTCCCTCCTCTGAGCCAGGGAGCCGGACATCCCTCCACTCCAGCGTGCCGTTCAGTCCTCCCTCCCTCGCGCACCGCTCATACACTCTGCGATCGAGATGGAAATTCTCGAATGAAATTTCCTTGGGTTTCACGTGCCCTATGACGCGCGTGCGGTATCCGTGGACCACTTTTGCCGTATACGCCACGCTGACGCCGTACTTTGTGCTGGCGCTGGTGCGCATTGAGCCAGACCTGCTGGGATCGAAGAGCTCGGCGAAAGTGTCGAGATCTTCTGCGGGATGCGGTGTGATGCCGACGAAGTGACCGCCTGGTTTGAGGTAAGTGGCAATGTTGGCGAACATGCTTGTCATCTCGGTGGGTGTGCCGGCGTAGTTGAGAAGCCAGGCTCCCAGGACGATGTCGAAGGGCCCCACGGCTTCTGGAGGGAGATGCAACGGCTGTGTGCAATCACCGACGCAGAACGTAAGCTTGGACTTGTCGGTGTCAGACGTTTGCGATTGAGCGGCGGCTATCATCCCGGGCGATATGTCGACGCCTACGACACGTGAGGCGCCCCATGAGAGGGCAAGGCTGGAGTAGTAGCCTGCACCACAAGCTAGGTCGAGAAGTGTGGTATTTGGTTGTGCTGAGAAGGGTGTGAGTATCGACTGGAGGTTGTTGCGCTCGAGAATGGCTGCCGGGAGACGTTTGAGCGAGTTGTAGGACAAGCCGATTTCGTCGTACTGTGTTGACATCTCTAGCGTGAGACTCCTCGGGTAGGTCCAGCACACCAGTTGGGTGATGAGGTGTGTACGCCACGACGGGAGAGAAGGTGTCAAGCAGTGGTAATCTGGACTTCCTTTGGAGGTGAAGTTCAAGGAAGACGTACTGGTACTTGCTTACCGGTTATAGCAGCCCTGTTACGAGATGTTCACAGCCTCGTGCGGTTCATTGTGGGGCGAAGGATGAGCGTGGGTGAAAGGGTTACATGCGGACAATGAATGACCGACCAACTTAAGGAGGTTGGTTCATAAATCGATGAACAGCGCTGGGCTGCTGACCAACCACCGCTCGAGGTGACAAGCAAAAGCAATGCACCCTCCCCCAATCTCCAGTGCGCATCGGCTAGGATATGCAGCCCGCCAAATGCGGAAATCTCGTGAAATTCGCTTGAAGCAGTGAGAGGTACAGTGCGTTGTTGATTGAGTGGGAATCAATGAGCAGAAGAAAGTCAAGGAGGCAGAATCAGGACGAGAATCAGCAGGTACCAGACTCCTTCGAGATGGTTGTGCAATGCTTGAAATCATTCATACCTGAACCAACCGTGATAGAGCATCAGTCATCATCCACCCGGGCCCTCTTCTTACTCCTATCTTCGGATCCAGCTTCTTCCAGTCCATACCTCTTCTTACTCTCGCCGCCATTCCTGCCAGAAGCCTCGCCAATGAGACTATCAATGCCAAACGGATCATCTTTGTCCTTTTCGAATTGAACAGGACCTGCCTCCCGCTCGGCCACATCTGCTCCTTTGAATCCCTCCTTGGCTCTGCCTAAGGCTTCGAAACGGCTGGACTTCTGAATTTTGCCCATTGTCTCATCCGCATCACCCTCATCATCTTCGTCTTGATTCGCGGTTGGCCGGTAAATGCTGTTGATCGCGTCCTGTGCGGCAAACAGAGGCTTGTCGTAATGCTGGTCCTCGTTGAAGCCTGTATTGAAGCCGGATGTCTGGTTGAACAGCCTGGAGTCATACATCGTTTCCTTATTCTGAGTCGGTTTCGCCAGACCGAGGGCCACCTTCTCGGAGATATCACGATTCTGTTCTCGAGCCATCATCTGGATACGCTTTTCCGTGCCCATTCTGCTCTGTCGAAGCTGGCGTTCGTTCTCCTGTCTCCTCTCTTGTCGTGCTCGCTCTCGTTCTTTGGTAGCCTCGTCCTCGCTGCCTGACCTCGAATCGTAGGACGAACCAGAAGATGACCGCGAGCGCCGTCTTGAATCTGAATCTCTTCGACCACCAGCAGCAGCCTGTCTCTCCTCTCTTGCTTTTCGTGCCATCTCTCGTAAATGTTCTTCCTTGGTCAACTTCTCTTTTTCCGCGAGCTTCTGTTGCATCTGTCCGCGGAGCTTGACCTCTTCGCGAGCATGTCGATCAGCCGTGAATAGGGCTTCCGCAAATTGTGCAAACTTGTCGTTGATGGTCACATCTTGCAAGCCACGTCCATCTGCGGCCAACCGTTTGTCCAGAGGAACAGTATAACCCTTGGGGTTCTTCCAGTTGGAAATTGGAGGTGGAATCTTCCATGCTTCTTGATCTTCCGCGGTTAACTTGCGAGGAGGTGAATGCATGACTGGCGGAGGAGGACTGGGTGGCCCGCGTGGGATCTTCTTGTGTTTGAACTTGGGAGGTTCCATAGGATCTTCCTGTCGCTTGACAATCTTGAATATGCGATCGTTTTTCTTCGAGGTGTCTCCCATCTGGTTTGCAGGGGTGTATCGCACAAAAGTAGGTTCTTCCCGATTCACGCCTTTGACATTCTTGGGTTTTTGTGCGGCCACTGCACCAGAGACCAGCTTCTCAAGAGCCATCTTCGTCTTTTCCGCAGTCGCTTCTACCTCTTCCTGGCTCGGTCTGTCTAGGCTCAAATCGCCGGCATCTGCGCGCTGTCGTAGAGGTATTAAATCCTTGAAACTGGAATGTATAATTCGGTTTTCGTTGTGGCCTTGCCTGGTAATGGCATCGTATTTTACTTTTCCTTCTGCATCGACTTGGATAGCGAGTGCATTCGACGTCGAGGCTGTTCCTTTCCGTCCCATGTCATGAGGATATTGTGCGACAGGAATTTCTGGAAAGGCACCACCATCGCCAAAATCTTCGGCATTCCGAGGTCTCCATCCTGATCGCTGCCCGTAGGGAGGAGCGCCAGAACGCTGTAGGATCAGACAGTTAGTATGCTGCCCACAAGTGAGATTTGGGGCCACTAACCTTTAAGACAATTTGGGATTCATCAACGACTCCAGGACCGACAATTCGAGGGCCCTTGGGCTGTGCATGGAGCGGTACCTCTTCGTGCTCGCCGGTATATTTGGGTTTCGGCAAAGAGGCGAAAAGACCCGTCGCCATGACTGCTGGAATGTGTGTTGCTCGTGTTGTGAGTGTTCAAAATATTTCCCGTAGTTCTCGCAGCCAGCGTTAAAGAAATGATGCAAATTCGATACTGCGCAGCAAGAAGCTAAAATCTGCCGGATCGGCGTCTACGGTGAAGTCTATACTTGAAACGGACATTCTCGGCAATAGGTGCGCCGGGAACTGCTCCAACTTCCCCAGCTATCAGAAAATTGCGGGAGCATGTCCGACCGGGCGGCTGAAAGTGAACCTCAACACTCTCCATCGCTGGCAGTTTTTCTTGAGGCGCATTCGCTATATCACTCTGATCTCATAAGGCGCATTCATCAATATGGCGCCTTCGCTACTATCAAGAACCCTCCAAGGCGTTGCTGTCACTAGCGTCGCCTCGGTCGGGGCATTCTTCGTATGGACGAAACACTGCCAAATGACACCAATAGACCGGTTCACACCAGCGACAGAACCGCTGTTTCGAAGTCCGTGGTACAGTAAATTCAATCCATTACAGAACCCGACAACACACGATGAGTGCATAAGGCGGATACCATTGTTCAAGCTGCGTCCAGAGTTGGTCGAGGATGCCCAGAAAGGAGGATCGAAGCTGGTTGAGGCTTTTAGTCAGGGAATCTGGGGCGGTCCTGGTGAGTTTCTGTCCTCGCTCGCTCTCTCCTGTCCTAGCGCCATTCTTTCTCATCCTGGCCGGTTATCTCAACGAAACGGGGTCAACTATCGTGGAAAGCTGCACTGGCATTTTAAAGAAAACCCCTGGCACGTGACAGTCTGATATCTTATGGGCAGGACAGAATCTCTGGTAGACAGAACTAACACTGCGGTCCGCAGGCTATGCTATCCAACGTTTATACTTACAACGAAAGTACCGCAATGATACCACAACGGCCCACCAACTTTGGACGCCTGAAGAATTGAGGACTTCGACATATGACAAGGGCACCGAAATCACTGACCACTTCGTCGTGTTGGACAAAACACCAAGCTCGATTCTCATCCGTTGCGGTGATTCACCACTACACAATCCTGACACCAATCGACCGAGCGATGGCTTGTTTGAGATCAGCGCCACCACCGACCTCAACCAGGGATTTGCCGAGTTCAGGCTCAAGAGTATTTTCTACCAAGGCGAGGGCGAAGTACCGGACAAGTCGAAACAGCCCATGACGGGATACATGCTCTACCTACACACCCTCTACACGAAATTATGGATGGAGAGTGCGATGAGTCGTGTCAAGCAATGACGAGCTTCAGCAATGTTCAGATGCAGCACTTAGCGGGTGAAAGAAGATTTGGGATATTCCTAGCTCATATTGTGGTCTGTCTGATGCAATTCATTTGGTTGAAGGTACATTGTGCTGCCCTTGTAGTCCGACCTCGTCTTGAGTAAGGACGTTCCTTTCTTCAAGCCCAGTCATCAAACTCTGTCCGAGTGTAAGCAATACCAATCAAGCTAACCAAGCAGCTCGGTCATCAATCATCCACCAACTTCGCCCATTCCGCTGATAGTCGTATCAACATCGTGCCCGTTGTTTTGTTCGCACTGCATTCGCTCCTTTCGAGTTCCTCATGAAGAGTGGCGTACGTAATAGTAGTATCCGCTGGTCTGATGACGTTCCCAATGTCCTGCTGGGAAGTCGCCCTTCATGGTGTCGTTGTATTCCCTCAATGTCCAACTACCATCCAACTCCTTGCACCAGAATTGTGGGCTAGATCCCGGTTTGTAGGGTGCGAGCATGGTTGGCTGAGATTGACTTGAAGCCATATGAGCCGTGTAGATTGCATTTTGAGCTTGGATCTCTGCGCTAGTCGAGCCAACGAAGTAAGCCGGTGCGTTTGGCATTTGAGCGAGAGCGGCGTTGGCGGCTACAGCTGCGGCGGCTTGGGCAGGTGCTGCGGTCTGAGTCCATGGGGCGTAGGAGGCGTATGGGATCGAGTGTGGTGCTGCATAATATGGTGAGTAACCATACATTGGGTATCCGGATGCTGCAGAAGGGGCGGTGGGAAGAGAATAACAAGTGTAGGGCGCCGAACCGTAGCCTGAAGGAGCACTTGTGCCATAGTAGAGGCCGTTGAGGTAATAACCTGCTGGAGAGGACGAGCTACCCTGGGGTGAAGTGTTAGTGAGGCATATGTGAGGATGAGATTGAAAACTTACGGGGAAGTAGTACATGGCTTGCTGTGAAGGCTGATTCGATTGATAGACTGGAGCTGGTGGATGGAGTCCCTGTTGTGCGCCGTCGTAAGCAGATACGTATAGAAAGGTACGCGGCCAGTCAGCTGGATCTTCCCAGTGACCGGATTGAGTATTGTTCAAGGCAGATGGATATGGGTTTTGATAGTTGTAGTAATTGGGCATGTTGGGTGAGAGGTGTTCGCATGAAGGTAGCAAGATGAGACGAAGTTGAGTGTATGTAAAGGTGGAAGAGGGAAATGATGAGCAAGTTGAATTGTAGAGGAAGTAGAATGAAGGACTGGTCAGGATAGGGTTTTGTGTTGGCGGCGGAATGCAGAAGCAGGTAAGGGTTTGCTTTCACTTGCGACTTACAGATCGGCGGTCTTCATAGAATTGGACGTCGTCGTCGAGGAAGATGTATTCTTGTTTGACGGGCTCGCTGGCGAGCATCATCGGGCGACTCCACCAGTTACCACAGGAGAAACACATGATGGTTGATGAAGTTGGTAACAATGCTTGATGCGAGGAAAGAAGAGGTGTTCTGGTGTTATGAGAAGAGTCAAGAAAGAGTCGACGATGGAATTCAATGGGCGCAGTCTGGCAAAACCCGTAGGGACAGCATCAATAGTGTTCCCGACAATGCTTGTGAAGACAATATCAAGTCTCCTCCTCCATCACGTCCGATATACTATTCATTTCCAGCGACTCAATGCCGATCTGGTTGATCCCTTCCTTCCGCCTCGATTCAAAAGCTACCAACTCGAATCTTCCCACCTCGCTTTAGCTCATCGCGGCCTGCACTTCACTCACCTACGACAACTTGAGAGAAGCGCCTGAATACTGAATGGGAACACATAGTACGAAGTAATAGCACAAAGTTCAATGATGTTCAACGGACAGACTGGCGCACATAAATCATTGAGCTTCCACCCTCAACCATTCATTTGGACCAATCTTCTAGTAGGAGACATTTGATGCTCAGTCAGCGCAGGCTCTGAAATCTTGTATACGCAGTTCGGAGCACGAAAACGAGGACGAAAGAGAAGGAGAACAACAACAGGCGACGTGGAATTGCAACATCCCATCAGAGAAGGTATGCCGACATCATGCAGCGCTTACGTCAAAACGTCAATCGTCAGCCTCAGACTTCCAACATTTCTCTCTCCTTTCGAGTAATTATACTTATCGTTGGCCTTTGACGGCAGGAATCTCCTTCTTCCGGCATCGTCCTGCAGTCTAGAGATGTCACGCCGGGTCATGTGTTCTACTGTTGCTCAGGCTGACGTGGAGCGCAAGGGCATGGCTGCCTGCTCTTTGACGCGCAGCGTCCTGGTTTAGCCTCAGCCTTGTGGCCGCGGAATATCTTTTCCTTATCTAGCTCGCTCTTCCTCTTTTCTTCCCTAGGTACCGAGATGTTTCAATTGTCGGACTAACGGCGGTCGCAAATATGAGTCTCCAAGCTGCAGAGCAACCTGGTCGAACACCGCCTCGTTTCACAATAGACCTCTCTCTCAATCCCAGGGACCGTTACAAATCACTTGCGCGAGAATACAAGACGCAGCTCCAAGGTTTGACAACTCTTTTCGATGAACTGCTGCAGGATGTCGGTCTTCCAACCTCTTACCACGGCTCCATTAACCATCTTGCGCGATTACTTCTCAGGCGCGTCAATTGTCCAGTCGAAACGTCAGAGCTGCGTGGAATCGCCGAGGCTGCCGGTATTCCGATGTACCTACTCGTATCATTCAACACAATCCTGGATCTTTTGATGGGTTGCACTTCTGGTGCCGTGAAGACTCTGGAACAATGTCAGACCAGAAGTGCAGTCAAGATGTTGCACTTTCGAACCCTTGATTGGACAATGGATTCTCTTCGCTGAGTCGTTGTGCAGCTTGATTTCGTTCGAACCCAATCGGCCGATCCATCTCATGTGGTTGCGCGCAGTGTCACCTATGTCGGCTTTGTTGGTGTCCTTACAGGCGTTCGACCCAATCTGAGTCTGTCTTTGAACTTCCTGGCAGTGCACAATGCCAACACCAGGCGTGGTCAATTCAACTTCTACTTCCACCATTTATTGGTTCTTCTGGGCCATCGTCAATCAATCTCAAGCATATTGAGAAGCTATACACTTCCGGGCGATAGTCACGACGATGGGGCCAGAACCTTGGCGGAAATATGCGAGGAGCTGGCACCACGGCACACGACTGCGGCCTATCTAGTCTTCTGCGATGGTCATTCGGCTATTGTCATGGAAAAGGACTACGACACTGGCCCTATCCGACAATCCGACACTTTTATTGCGGCCACGAATAATGATGAGGTTGCACCTGAGTCTGGGTCAAGCGCACCGACTCCTGCAGCAAATGAAGTTGCTGGCGGAGCTTCACGCATTGCAGCTGGACTCGAGGAGCTCCTTGAAGAGTCTCGTGACCGCCTGAATTGTATCACCTCAAGGTGGAAATCCCGCGTACGAAAGGCCAAGCGCGAATCAAAACGACAAGGAGCGACTGATACCAGTCAAACCGAGGCTCATACCACAGTCACACCAGCAGAAGTCATTAAATGGGTATCGGCGTACCCGACCACAAACGAACAAACCCATTATGCCACGGTGCTAGATCCGACTACTGGTGAAGTCGTATGGAGTCTTGTCTATCCCATCCCGTACGAAGAGGGAAAGTGAATGCAGTAAACGAGAAGGATGCTTTGTGTGATCCATGTCAAGTTTATGGAGGTCCGACTTGGCCACCCTACGATCGATGTCTTGCGTGACAGCCTATTTCGTGGCTACGGATGGCTGGATTGACATCCCATTCTTGCAGGAGATCCAGGTCGTTCGATCCCATAATGACATGAGACATGGATGCAGACACGTGTTCGCGCCCACATCAATTCAAACATCGTCCGCACAATTATGGGTTTCCCACCTGCAGCGGGACGTTTGATGCATTTCCGAACGATTGGAACATCGTACTCGGGATGCCCTGCCATGCCGTGGCTAGGGATGCTTGCCATGTGTGTACATGGCAGACAGAATGATGAACCCAGTACAAAGTGTGAGCAGATTCAGATCGGCGAAAACGTGCCTGATCATCGCCTACCACAACATTGACAGTCTTTGGTTGTGCGCGATTCCGGAATCTCCTTTCAGGTCCGACAAGATCTATTATTGCCACACTATAACACGGCAATAGGCTTCCCATTGATTCAAATCGGCAAATGTCCAGCATCTGCTTAGTTCCGGACCTTCTCAACACTACCTAAAAGCATATGCATGTCTTTAACGTGTCCGGGAAAGAAATAGGATATATCCTCTCGCTGGACCGCACCAATGGCGTACTTCCGAAATGCACAACGGCGACGCAACTGGGTTATTTATCATGTCTTCCTTGCACTGCCATGGTTGAATCTTCGAATGGCTAAAAGCTGAGAAGTGTGGCCTTGAATGCCCAAAGTCAAGGCCGTCATAGAATTGCAGTCAAGCACCACTCAGATATCGCCCCAAGAATCTCCACACTCAAAGTACATTTTCCTTTCTCCGAAGGCAGACTCCACCCATATCAGGCTATATTTTCATATCTCCAAGTTGGGACATGGCATCTGCCCGATCGAATGCATTTCTTCATGATTCAGAACTGCCGTTATAAGTAATTGACGCGACACCAATCGGATAAGTATGGTAAGTGTCAGCAAGAGATACGCAGTCCCTTCGACCGCCAGTACCTTAGTTTAAGCCTCTAAGGTCCATCCTACACCTGAATACCCGCAGGGGAGGTACTGGTGGACATGTGGCAAAGCTCTAGTTGCTTACTCTACTCAACAGCGCACACTCACGGACTTCCTGGTAAGTAGCATTGCCGGATACTGTACCTCAATAATGCGGCACGGCATGGAGACCTCTTCCTCTGACTGCTACTTGCCGGAAGTACCAAGTTTTATAGGATTTCAAGTTTTACAGGACTTCACCAGCCTCCCATGCCTGTTGACTGGCATGACTGGGTAAGTAAAGCCTAAGGTATCAGAGGAACAAGAATCTTGTTCAATTTAGGTTCCGGGGCTCGGGCAAAATGCACGCGCTAGAGAAATATGTATGATTTCATTATCAGGCCAGACGAGGCTGATTGTGTCAAGGGTCAAGCGAGGCTAGGGATGTTGAACCTCCGAAAAACCGATTACTCCAACATAGGCTGACTGGACTTCAACAGGATAACCATACTATTTCGACAGTCGCATTATCAGGCATTCCATAGTCGTTCCTCATCAAACCCGACGGTTCGTCCTGGCCAAGAAATAAAAATGTATCAGCCCCTTGGATTGCCTTCAAATGAGGCTGGGGTTGGACACAAAATCGGGGAGGAAAGAGCGGACCACATCATGGCAGATCATCTCCTCCACTTTCGTGCTTCATGATAACCATTACTATGCACGATCCCTTCATCAACCCTTGCACTGTGCGACCAAAATAGAAGACGACCAACGTCCTGCAATGCTCCGGATCCATTTTATCATGGTCAGGACTGGTCATGACTTCGTCGTGCATTGCTTGCCTCTCACCCCTTGGCCGGCAATCATGCCATTTCTTCGTCCCAGCATTTGGACGAGCAATTCCCATGTTAACTTCTGTGGCAAAGTAGACGGGAATTGCAGGTATCCGTCTAGCAGATCTACCGGTTTGTATCGGTTTGTATATAGACTGTCAGTCTCCTTGCTCACAATCGATTCACTTCACCCTCTTCGCACGCAGCAAACGCCCCCTCCTTGCAGTCACTGAGTCGAAGGTGCCTCTTCTTTCATATTTGCGACTCAAGACGAATCCGATCGTTCTACCATTTCTTTCCGGTTGACAACCTGCTACCCAGAACAGTCTTTAACACGTCGTTGCCCATCATGCTCAACATCTTTATCTCGTTTCTACTATTGGGGCTTCCTTTACTCACACAGGCGGTACCTGCCCAAGGACCATGGGGCGCTTCACATCACTCTTTCCCCAGTGGCTCATCGCCGCACGCACCTTTCACTGGAAAGTACAATTCTACTTACCCTCCATGCACGAATGCCACAATGAAGGTCCGAAAGGACTTTGACACGATGGCACCATCGGAGCGCAAAACCTACACAGACGCCATCAAATGTCTCATGACCAAGCCATCCCAACTGGACCAGACGCTATATCCGGCCGCCATCAACCGCTATTTCGATTACGCTGTCGTCCATGCCAACCTCACTCAAGTGGTTCATATTTCAGCTTTCTTCCTGACATGGCACCGATACTATCTACACCTATTCGAGCAAGACCTAGCCAACCAGTGCGGCTATACTGGCGCCTTCCCATATTGGAATTGGCCGGCCACCGCGGACAATCTGACCGGCAGCGCCGTCTTTGATGGATCTGAATACTCCATGTCGGGCAATGGATTGTACACGAACAACGACTCCATCGTCCTCTCTCCGTTCTTCTCCATTCCCCACGGCTCAGGCGGCGGGTGCGTCACCACCGGCCCGTTCGCGAATATGACCACTACCATGCAACCTGTTTCCATCGACGTGCTGATCACTGGCGCACCTTTGCCGAACAACACCTTTGCCAAGAACGAGTCGTGCCTGACGCGTGATCTCAACGAATACGTTGCAAAGCGGTACACTAACACTTCGGCTTTGGAAGAATGTCTCGAGACCACCAATATGGCGGATTTCACCACGCAGATCAACGGCGTTATTGGGTCGACGGAACTCGGACTGCATTCAGGGGCACACTTCGTCCTTGGGTCGCCTGGGTCGAATATCTTCGTTTCGGTGCAGGACCCAATCTGGTGGCCTCTGCACACCTTCTTGGACAATCTGTATACGTCGTGGCAGGCACGGCATCCGAACGTCTCGGACTCTGTCTACGGCACATTGACGGCCAATAACGCGCCACCTAGTGCCAACGGTACAATCAACACTATCGAGCCAGGCTGGGGTTACTTTGACCAGACCAATTACACAATTGGCGATCTGATGAGCACTACATCTGGACCATTTTGTTACAGATATGATGTCTCGTTGTAGTCTTGACAGAAGGCATGAAGGACTGAGAACGCGGAGGAAACCTTTGAGTCAATCATTTGCACATACTCGCTGAGAGGGCGGCTGTATGAATACTTCATCGTTATGTTCCGGCCACGGGGATGGAAAAAGACGAAATGCACGCATCATAACATAATGGCACTGGGAACGCTGGAAGGAACCTGGAACCACGCATTATGCGCCAACTTCAGGACCGGGAGGGACAAGAGGAACTTCTCATGCCCTCATGTTGTTGACATGTTATCAACCCGTCTGCTTCGCTTTAGAAGCCATTATTAATTAGGCCGGTGGTAGAATAATGTTTATTCAGGTGACTCACACCTTCTGCATTGCCTTTGACGTTGCCTGGTTGTGATGCATTACCTTTTTTTGATACTTTCTTCCCACGAAACTCTGGCCTGGTTCGTAAAGAGCCCCAGCCATCAATTGCGAATGCTTACTTCGAATGCCAACATCAGCCACGCTGGTCCCAAAACGTGGGTCAGTTTGCGGAGCGGTATAATGGGGACACCCTATTTCCAATACTGCGGAGGACGGCTGTCTTTGAAGGCAGCGCGAATATACTATGCACGTCCTGCATGAATTTGTGTAAAGTCAGCAAGGCGTTGCAAGGCCACTGCAGGATCTTCCGGGAAGTATCGAATTCCCTTCGCAACAGGATCGAAGGCTGGGGTACGCGGTATGCCTGACACGCCTGACGAGGGCCGAATCAACGTGTCAACGCGTCTTCATGTCAACATGGCAAATATGCACGATACACCTTACTGCTTATGTAGGAGTATGGTACCGGAAGATAGTGCCTTGGCAGCAACGCAAGCTGGTGTGCCTGATGTATCTATGTGTACATACCCACTGTACTTAGGCATAGTAGGCATGCAAAGGCAGGCATGCACGTGGACGCGAATGCATGCATAGCGGGAAAGGAAGAAATTGCATGCGTCTGGAGAGATAAGATCGTCGAACGAGAGAAGCGTTCGCATTGTGGATGTCTGGCGTAGGACCGAGGACCGCGACCAGCGACGTGAGGCCGAGAATGAGCGGACTGGGGGAGTATGCTGCTCCCCAGGCATCGATGTTCGACTATTATGAGGATTCGACTCGTGAAGTGAGTAAGGTAGAGCCGTCGCCGGCGCAATGCCTCTATACAAACTGGCTTGTAGTTGAATATCCAAGAACCGCTCTTCTCACTGATCCAACAGTGCCATCGTCGTTGCTGTATTCTGTAGAACTCACTTCTTTTTCTTCTTCGTCTTATCGTCGACAATGACCCATCTCTTGTCCACGCCTCGTCTGCCCACCTCCTTTTCCACAACATCGCTGTGATCACCTTGCACGAGGACCTCCATCATCCCAGGCTTGCCACCGACCAATTGTCCTACACTTGCACTGCCTGCACATTTCTTCTGCAACTCTGGGCCTAGAAGGTGCGGATTGATCCCAAACAACTCAAGCCCTGAAATTCTGGTGACGACTTTCGTTCCCGTGCGCTTTTCTAGCACGATGTTCACGTGAGGAGGTGGACCGGATTTGGGCTTCAACGACGGATCTGGGTTGTCTGCGTCGTATGTCTGTCCGTTGCGAAGGAGGAGCCAATGTGGCAGGCAGAGATGTGAGTCTTCGAGTATACGCTTGAAGAGAGCATCGCGGGCGATTTCGCCTATTGCCAGCGTCCTGGTATCGCCGGCTGAAGGGTTGGAAGATAAAATGTTGTTTGCGATGAATGGGTCGAGTTTAACGAATCGTGGGGAAGATGTGCCAGTCGTCAATGGCGGGTTGTTCTCAATGTACTTCTTCAGGAAGGCTGAGATTTGTGAGGAGGTATAAAATGTCGTTTTAGAGGGAATGAGGTCGGGGACAAGTTTGCTTGAGGCACGGTAGATTGTTTGTAAGGTGAGTTTCTGGCCCAAAGATGGATCGCCAGATCCATGCGTCGCCTGTGCGCTATCATTTGCGGTTGTAGAAGTGGTTTTTGGTTTCGGCAGCTTATAAGGTGTAAAGGTTCGGACTTGCTCGTCGTCAAAATCGATGTCCAGAATGACTGTCTCGCCACCATTTCGGTCTTTCGATTTGAGAAGAGCTGTCTTATCCAAATGTTTGATAAACTTCTTGGTGTTCTTCCACGATGTCTTCTTGATCGTGTAGTGCTGGTTCTGGAATCGAAGATGCGGTTGTATCATGTTTGCTACCACAAATGAAGGCTGCAGTGGGAAGTCCATGCCGTAGTGAGGAGGGTCGCTGTCTTGTTTGGCATTGTAAATAGCGTAAATGAACGCTTTGACAAAGGCTTCGTCGACCTCCATAGTACTAGGCTCGTGTTCAGGTTCTGCTGCATCTTCATGTACCCCATTGGATCCGTTGGCTTCTGCGCCATGTTGAACTGCGTCGTCCGAGGGTTCCAGGGCAACGCCACCCTCCTCTTGAGCATCATCTTCATCATTATCTTCGACATTCAACTTCCGCACGCCTTCTTTGACGCTTTCCACTGCTGATTCCCAGTCTTCTATCCTCTCCGGCGGTGGTCTTCCACCACTCCCGGTCTGACTCCAGTTCCAGATCTCATCACCTTCCCAATGGACGCCCTCGACCGCTGCTCCTTTACTTCCTTGCACACGGCCTAGACTGGATACGTCAATCTTGCATATCCCCACCCATATGGGTACGCTGAGCTTTTTGAGTCCTGCGACAGCGATCACCGACCCTTCTTTGGCATTCTCCGGCCATGGTGGGCCACCAACGAGGCCGGGTGTCATCAAGTCCGCGCCCGAACGGAGTTTCTCAACCACGAAATCTGGTGTGTGCAGGAGTGGGACAATGCCTGGGTTGTGCCATAATGTGTAAACGGTAGGATATAATCTTGCGTCTTTGCCATATTGTATCCAGAGTATTCTTTCCTCTTGTCCAGGATGCGCGCCAACGTAAACTGTTCCGGAGACCAGAGTTGAACTAGGGCCAGCGTGGGTGGTAAAGCGTGCAGATAGACATGTCTCGGGAACTAGGGAGGTTCGCACAGATGACAGGGCAGGAGTGGGATTGCTGGTGGAAGCCTGTCCTTCTGCGGCGTCTGCGGCAGGGTCGATCTCTTCCAATGTTGGGACATGGACTTTGTAGTCTGCAATGATCTGGTCGGCGAGTTTTCGACGGTCGGACGACCGAAGAGGAGACAGGTTCTTGATCTGTGGCTTCTTCTTGAACATTTTCGATATGGAAGACGGGGAAATAGAGGGTTGAACAGAGGCAGGAAAAGCGTAGGTTCGTGCTGTTCAATGGCGATGTGATATCTTGTTGGCTTCGAGTTCGACCGCAAGGCGACGCGCTGATGCAACCAAAAAAACCAATGTCTGCCTGCAGACACTTCCAAATCCGTAACAAATCAATACTCAGGCAAATTCGCAACCGAGTCACTACAGAAATCGTGGAACGCAGCGAGGCTTGCTAATTTGTAGATGGCAACCATTTGAAATCGGGCAAATAGACGAAGTCTACGTCATTTTCAACAGAGGCTTCGCCCAGTGGAACTCAACTCAACGTCGACCGTGTGTGTACTCAGGGTTTCCATTTTCACCAACTATAAAAGAAACGGATCCTTTCGGTCGAGTAAAGAACGCCCTCTTTCCTTAGGAGGCCTTTCAAGGAAAAGCATAAATGCCTCTCTTGTTCTCTTTAGCCTCTTTCCACCAGTTGTCGGCGTTGGGCGGAATGCCAGGCAAGGGGATGTACTCTCTCAACTCCCGCTTTTTAGGCTGATCAATGCCTTGCTCCTTGTTCCTAGGTTTCATGGCTTTGTCGACATCAAGTTGTTTGAATTCTGTCAATGAACCCATCACTCTGGGCAATCCAAGCGGCAATTCATCGCCCTTGTCAACTTCCCAGAAATGGTAGAGTTTCCCGTAGAGGTTGACCACTTCCTCCATCGCCTTTGTCTCCAGCTCGTCCCATGCGTCTTTGCGGTGTTGATGGGACTCGGGATATGGCAGCACGAGCATGCCGGACTTGACTTCGAATTCGTGAGAGTGCCCTATATTGAAGCAAAGATTAGCATTTCACTACGCGCTTAGATGGCATAATAAGTAGGTTCGGTACAACGGACGATTACTTACACAACTTTTGTTCCTCTGGATCGAGCTTCAGATAGCGCTCCTTCGGGATCATGTACTCGACACCAATGAGACGTGCATCTGGCTTGCACGAGTCGTAGATCAAGCATTGCCGCAGATCTTACCACGGTAGTCAGCTCACTGAACATGATGATACGGATAGTATGAACACACCTTTTGCCACATGCGAGCAGAAGTGGTGGGCACTAACCGTCCTCACCTCTCCACGCCGCGCTTCATCGGTATAGATATGTAGTGCGTGAAGATATTCACAGATGTTATGAAGTGGTTTCATCTCCGGCTGCGTCATTGTTCCGACATGTGTCTGGATGCCCAGATAGAGAAGCCATGATTTGAGCCAGGCACTTGGGCTGAATTTAAGTAGCCTGGCGGCAACGGTGGAAATGGCGGGACCTGCTTGGTGTGCTATTGGGTGTTGCTCACTCATTGTGTAGGATGTCCGACGGCGACGGAAGCCTGTACGGTTGTCGCTGTGCTTATAAGAAAGATCAACGATAGAACTATTTGTCGCCGATGATGTGCTTTATTGTCGTAGATGAACAATTCGGGGACTGATGTCATCGACGGATGTAAAAGATTTGAGACGAGAAGCAGGTCAAAGACATTGAGGCCACTTGTCGCTTCTCCACCTGATGCGACTGTTGCGAAGCTGAAGATAGAATTTGCTCCTCAGCGACATTATATTCCTGGCCCAGTCTCTACCGGCGATGTTGGCCGGAACAATGAGCAAATACTACTAATTCTGACGGATACGAATCCCGATAGACTTGCAAGGCTGAAGCATCCCCGCATTACCTCCCCTGGCAAGGCTGCGAACCCCTAAAAGTAGGCCTGGAACTAACTTATCCTCGGCTGCGACCCCGATACCCCGCCTCACGCTTTTCCGTGAATGTAGGATATGAGCGACAAAGAGGAGACTGACTTCGGCTGTTTGTCCGACGAAGTGAGGACAAGTAGCCTCTTAAAAGCAGGGCCGGAGACTGACAGTGCTTTTGCTTCTGATTTTAACATTGAGGTGACAAGAAAACCAGTTATTATCAGCAGGCAAGAGGAATCCCCGAAAAGCACAAAATCTCCCCACCATGGTTGGCAGACTCGAAGGAAAGATTGCCGTGGTTACTGGCGGCGGCAGTGGCTTTGGAGCCGGTATTGCGAAGAAGCTCGTTCAAGAGGGTGCCAAAGTCCTGATCTGTGATCTCTCACAGGAGAACGGTACCAAGGTTGCGGAATCCATAGGGGCCGAGTTCATCACAGCCAATGTCACCAAGCGTGGGGACTGGGAGTCAATCCTAAAGACAAGCCTCGACAAGTTCGGCGGCTTAGACATTGTCATTAACAACGCCGGCGCAACCTACAGCAACAAGCCAACCCACACGGTTACGGACGACGACTTCGACCTGTGCTATAACGTCAATGTCAAAGGTGTTTACCTTTCAACAAGCGTTCTGCTGCCGTACTTCTTGGACAACAAACGACCAGGCGTCTTCGTCCAGATTGCTTCGACGGCCGGAATCAGGCCACGTCCAGGTTTGACCTGGTATAACTCGTCCAAGGCGGCCTGCAGCAATGCAACCAAGACCATGGCAGTGGAGTATGCCCCCAACAAGATCAGATTTAATGCTGTCTGTCCTGTGGTTGGCAGTACCGGAATGTATGTTGGGATGCTTTTGCTTGTTACTGGTATGTAGAAAGACATTATGCTGACTTCCCCAGGACGCATCTTTTCATTGGAAAGCCCAACACAGAGGAGAATATGAAGTCTTTCACCGCCGCTGTGCCCATGGGACGAGGAACGACACCGGCTGATGTTGCTAATGCTTGCTGTTACCTTGCTAGCGATGAGGCCGACTTCATCACAGGCGTGAATTTGGAGGTGGATGGTGGTCGTTGCGTGTAATGAGGGTTTTGGATAGGGATTTGAGTAAAATGATATTTTTCATGTAGAAGCAACCAATTCCGCCGGAGTACTTCGAGGGGCATGATGCTGCTTCGACATCGTTCCTTACCTGCTTTCCTTCGTTCTCTTCAAAATGACAGGCATTCAACCCTTTTCCAAGGTGAAAGCAGACGAAGTCAGACCCTCGGACCGACTAGGGCAGGACCCGGAGTGATCCAAGGTCATGAAAGATGCCTTTCAGCGTTGCCACCAACAGCATGGGCCATGCCTGCAATCAAGACGTACCACACCCTTCGAGCTGGCTCTCAATTCGAGCAAAAGCAATAAAGCAATAGACCTCCTCGTACGTACCTAGGAATGTGTCAATCGGGAATGCCAAAGGTTATCATCAAAGTCGGGCGGAGGCGGACCATACGATTTCCATCAATTGAGGTACGGCTCAAGTGTATCACCACCACGGGTTGGTTACCGCATGAGATCAACGTTGCAGCCGCTGTGATGCAAGGAGCCATATGTCAAATTGATGGCCGGGTGTCAACGTCAGGGAGTATCATCCTGTTGCATTTCCTGTTCAGCTCTGGAGGAATGCACGGAGCAAGGCAAGATTTTGTTGATTAAGGCCAAGTGCAGCGGAGGCCATGAATACGTCGTACAGAAAAGGTGGGAATCTGGTGCAGCTGCATGGTCATCGTCAACGCCCACGTGTCTCTGAGAGAAACTGCCCTTACTGCTGGTAGGGTAGTTAACAATCATATGGCCCATGAGGAAGTCAGGACCTTGTAGCCTTGTGGTCGGTCATCTCCCATGTTACTTCGCAACTTGGCCAATAGGCGGACAAATTTTGCGTGTACAAGCATCATGACTCGAACCGACGAGTTCCTGCGCTTCCTTGCGACCAATAACGAAGCAATCCAACGAAGTAGAAAGCAATGATTTCAGATCGCATCCATTCGATGCAACTTCTTGCTGTTCCAGAAACTAGACAGTATTCCAGAAGTGCGATTGCTCAAACTTGATTCACTTAGGTCGGTTACGCACTATGAGATTTCTCGGGATATTTCTGAGCCACTCATTCAATTCGATTCCTGTTTCGTCGCGATCGCATGTGCAATCGCTTATTGAGATGTTGATCGTGTGGCGCGCGTGGATCGGAATGCGACAAAATGACTGCGATCGAGCAATCGTCAGAGGCCCGGTGCAAAACATCGGCGGAAACTGTCAAGACACGCTCTCGGTTTGATGTTAACACAAGTCTCTTAAGACAAGTGAATGCAGGTACACATCAAAAGGCTGTGGTATATGATAGCAGTACCATCGTCGGTACCCCGTATACAGTACAAATGTGCATTGCGTATGATGAGTGGAATTGCAACTCCACAAGCTTGTCAGTCCGTCGATCGCGACCTCTTCTGCTGTGATTGATGAGAACAGGACAGATCCAGTGACAGAGCATTGGTATTTCGTACACCATACTCAATTCGTCGACCAATTGTTTCACACACGAGTGGAGGTGGCATGGATATTTTTGCACCATCGATAATATGAGCCATTCCTGGACGGTTCCAATGTTGCACAACGAGATGATGAGGCGGATACTCTGCACGTTGAGTGGAACGAGAAATGCTTCTCCACGGTCAAAGCTCCATTTCCTACACCTCACAAAGAGTACCCGACGTTGAAACGATGATGGATTGACCAGATTTACGAGGTTCGTACTCGTTACAAGGAAACCGTACAAAGATACCCGTCGATAGCCGGGGGCTTACTCGTACCAGCCTGTGCATCGCTAGACTGACGTTGGTGCATTGAGTAGAAAGGCTAAACACCGCTGGCTTCGGGCAGTCGGCACCATCCCTGGGTCATTGATGGGCCAATCTCTTTCCCACCATGGCTAGGGGAGGCGTCCACGGTTCAAGTCCAAGCTTCGGATCCCGAATAATTGTGGCAAGCTTGGCTCCCCGAACAGAGGTTTTGAGTCAGGCTTTGGTTGTGGCCTGAGACTCTGGTTTCTTGCCTGAAAGCTGGGGCCCCCCGTCATCTGGTCCCACGGACTTCGATTCGTCCACAACTTTGACCTCCCAAAGGTCTTTGGGAAGCCTTCCCGGTGATCCTGATCTTCGTTTCGTGCTTCAAACCGTGGCCATGTCCTTGGGACCTGTCTGATGATCCGTCAACCACGTTGAAGGGTGTTGTTTTCCCTCCTCGCGTAACCAGCCGGAAAATCTTGATACTGGCTTTTTCTTGCGTCCACCTTTCATTGTAGACTCATACACCTCCTCGACCGCTTTTTTAGTCTCAACGCACTTTCAACAAAGACCCAACGGCTACCTGCAGTATTTGATGTTACAGTGCGGAACCTGTTACAGTCCAGTGTTGGATTCCAAGCGATAAGCAACCAGGGGTGGCACGTGTGTAACTCCTGGTCCGAAATCTTAGAGATTTCTGGCTTCTCTTGTGTCTGTATGGTCAACATAACCCAGTGATGGTATTATTGCTCGGTCTGTGCTTCCTGATGCTTTCCCCTGACGTACTTGTAGGATCACGGGCTTCACGGCGTGACTGGCACATGGCCTTCATAGTGGCATTCTGCATCGTTTAACTTTCTGCTTCCAAGACAGTCTTTCAAGTGAGGATCGACCTTTGTCAATAATAATGTAGTCGTCGACATCATCCTACTTCTTGCAGGTATACACGGATTTCGATTTCCCGTACGATGGGCGAGTAAGAGAAGCTCGCACACGCTGGTGCCACTTTAGAATCCGAGAACAACTACTATAGCGATGCATCCGGTTCTTGGTGACGGCGTACTCTAGGCTGGCATTAGCGTGCTTCGTAGGGGACTTTTTCGCTGGGGTGCCTGAGCTTGAGAAGGAGTATGAATGGACGGGGATGGCCTCCCGTGAGGTTGCGAGGGTTTGTGGATAACATTATTCGACATTTTGACATCTGCAATTCCCAAAAGAAGTTCATGGCGTCCATGCGCTGCAGAAGCAGGCTGTAAACGAGGGAACGTGCACCTGAGCATCCTGACCATCCAGCGGAAGCGAGGAGGAGCCATCTGCACGGCCAGACCTACCATCCAAGCCCTAGACCGGGATTAGAAAGGTGTCAGAGTCAAAAGAAGTGCTTGGGTGGGTGTGAAGATTTGAGGGGATCACGGCCACTGCAGCGCCTAAGCAGTCAAATCCATGCCGAAGTGGCTTTCGTACCACGCTTTGTCGGCAGTGGGTTAGTTTCAGTCCAGGCTAGGGCACACCCTAGGTCTTTTGTGGGAATCGCACTTGTAGTACCGAAGTTTAGTAGCAAGTTAGGTGGTCCTGTTAGGCGTAAGAGGGGATGATAACAGGTGCTGAAGTAGCCCTCCCTCTCAGACAGGCTGATGAGTGGCTTCAATCACCTCGCTCCATCTTCTCCTCTCACACCACACCATCTTCCTTTTCTATCTCTCTACAACTACCATTTCTCGGCCTCAAGCACTGGGCCTTTCTTCCTGCGTGATATAAAGTGCTTGACCTAATTTTGGCCTCACCCAGCGTCGACGTTGTCTGAGCTTGACCTGTGTTAGTCTGCAGCCGACAAGACAAAATAAGGCATTGGTGGATCTGATTTGCATCATCCCAACGCAGATCAATTGCTCGAAAGTCCTGCGTCTGCATGACAGAGAACACTCCCTCAACGTCACTCCGTACCTCGCTCATCACGCGCGAGACCTCCCCCTCACTCAACGCTCTGGAATAGACTTCATCGACTTGCTGGTTGTTCGGAAAAACTGCGCGAGAAGAGTTGGGTTGGACATAACCATTAGCTGGCCCATTGCGCAGAAAGATTGACGACCATTATAAATTCCTGACATCGGACGACGAAACCTGCCCAACCCCAGGCTGCGAGCAGGACACGGATATCAGAGTCAATATACAGAGTTCTTGGTGTGGATTTCGACTTTGTTTGGTTGTGCCAGTTGAAGTGAAGGGAGCACAAGTCAAGACTTGGGGCTGGTGATTGCAAGTGGTTGGGTTGGACGTCCAAAGTCAACTCTGGCGTCACGTTATTCGTCACGGCTCGTAGCGAGCTGCAGAATTTGAACAAGTAAGTACTTTTCAGTGGTCGACAGCTTGTTGTCATCGACATCATCGGTTGCCTTTTGCTCTACCCTGCGCATGCTCGCTGCAATGGCCGGTCATCAGGATGCAGAGGGCAGGTTTGTTATTGTGATGGCGAGATCCACGCCAGGCGGTCACAGCCCATGAACAAACTTTCTGCATCCGGGTACCAGTGTCTTCTGCCCGACTAAAAGGGTCATGATCTAGTTATGTTGATTGTCCCGCTCCCATGCGTACTACCATTTCTACTCTACACCATATCCAAGGCATTCACGTATACTTGTTCACCATGTCTAAACAACCTCCAAAACTACCTCCTATTTCTGAGCTACCACTGACCAATTCTGCGGAAGGCTCCGAACCACGGCCACCTGATCCCCAACCTGAAACCTCGGGCTCTGCAAGTCGTCAGAGCCTCCCGAGTCTCAAAGAGACCGTCGGATCTGCATACACTGCTCCGCGTCCCCTGCGACCACAACCGCGACCTGCTAACGTCGTTCCCGAGTTCTATGTCCCTGGCGAGACGCACGTTTATCTGGACGACCTGCCTCTCAAGACATACGTGGTCGGTGGTGAACACTACAACATGGCCAAGCCACCCAACGAGACCACATGGAAGGTCTCCCGCGTGACGGTGGACAATAGAACACTGACATACGTTCTTAATGTTGCTCAGCAACCAGAGAAAGCGAGAGCCTGTGGTGCAGGTGCCAAATGTGAGTAACACCCAAACGTCCTGTTGGAATCACTGATTAATCTCTTCGAACAGCTTCCACCGACCGTAGACCAGTAGATCCTCCCCCCGTCGTACGATTGCAGGTCTGGAATGGCAATACCGACATTACCATGCTTTACGACTCAACGTTCATGCTTTATGCGAGTTTAGAAGTTGCTCGACCAATTGCGGCTGGGAAGATGCACACCCCTTCTTCGATTCCAGTCTTGTCTGGTGTGGCCGTTGCAAGCGCGGCTTATCTGGAACGTCCTGAACCGGCTGCCTATTTCATCTTCCCAGATCTCTCGGTCAGGCACGAGGGCTGGTATAGGCTCAGATTCTCCCTATTCGAGGGCGTCAAGCACGAATGTGACGCCGATCGAGATAATCCACTCCCGCGTCAAGTGCCGACGCTGACACCAAGTGATCAATTGGCCGGCCCAGTCCGCTCTGAGAGCATGGCTAATCGGCTTGAAGTTCAGTCTGAGCCATTCCAGGTGTACAGTGCTAAGAAGTTCCCTGGATTGAATAGCAGCACGGACCTGAGCAAGCACATGTCCGACCAAGGTTGCAGGGTTCGTATCAGGAGGGACATCAGGCAAAGAAAGCGGCCACAGAAGGTAGAGCCGGAGGTGGAAGATACACGCAGTTCCTACCACGGCACGCCTCAGGCCTCTTATCGCGTCATAGACCACTCACGATCAGCCAGTCGTGCCAGCTACAAGAGTGACATCGAGATCGACGCCGCAAGGAGAGCGTCCGTGGAAAGCATCTATGGCCGTCCAGCGATTCAAAGCCGTCAAGGATCCATTGGCAGCATGGCAAGTCCTTTGCTGTCCAATATGACGCCAACAACGATTATGCCGCCTCCTTCCTATCATCAGCCACCCATGCCACCTATGCAACGTCCATTCCAGGAAGCTCCCTCTTCACCGGCATCATATATGCCCGCCCCAGCCCCCAAGGCATATCAGGCTCCCCCTGCCATGCTGAATTTGCCTCTACCGCACACCATGAGGCCAATCACCCCAGACCACAGGAATGAGTTTACTCTACCACCTCTTCTACCTAGCAACGTGTCGTCGTCCGGATCTTTCACAACGAGGAATTCCTTCTCAGGACTGTATGATTTGCCAAAATCAGCACCAGTCAAGCGGACACGCAGCCCGCACAGTTACAACATGGACACAGCCATGAAAGCCGGTGCCCGACCTGACCACCAACCTATGCCAGCATATCCTTCCACCCCTCTCCCTGGGGTGAACGAATTGATTGAAGCTGACAACGCTGAAATTGATGCTCAGGACAGAGAAGAGGATGATGGTATGGTTCGGACTGAGCTACAGTATTCCATGGCGAATGGCGCCACGGCCAGTGTGCCGACTCTCAAGCCCGTATACCTACCTCACCAAGCACCGGAGAGTTACCCTCAACAGGCACCTGGAAATTATCCCCAACGAGCACCTGAGAATTATCCTCAACGAGCACCTGGAAACTATTCCCAACGAGCACCTGAGGACGACCCTAACCGACCCCGGGAGAACTAGATTGATGGATTCTATGTTGGGGAGGCTTACGTTCCACTTGGTTGTTCTTTATATTCTTATAAAGAAGATATTGGGGCGAGTCTCTTTGGAGTAGGGAAGGGTATACAGAACCAACGCTACAGTCGGTCAGAGTAATATGCGTTTTGTCACTTTTGTGGGAACAAGTTTTCTCCGTTTTTTCGGCTCAAGAAGGCCTTATGCCTCGGATAGCTACTTATCTCATACACTTGTCCACGGTGTTCGCCGTGCTCTTAGTGTCTTACTTTCTACGTTGCAAGCCGATCCTGTTCGGTCGCCATTCCACGTCATCAAATGCTTCTATGCGTCCATATGAATCTTGACATCTACCGTGTACTCCGCCTTGTTGCCCCGGAGGACGTTTCTGAAGAACCATGCCTCGTATATCGACTCGGGAAAGGCACACGCCCGGTCTATCGTGGTGGGTGCCCAGGTGTGGTCCGCTGCGAATCCGTCTTCCTCCAGCTTGAACGTGACTTTGGTCCAGTCACGGATCAGTCGTACCAAGTCGATCTCGTTGCACAGCGGTGCGTTCTCCTCAGAGCACATTGTGACGATCTCATGTCTTAGATCGTAGAGTGACTCACACTTAGCGGCGGGAATATGGTGGATCAAGGTATATTTGATGCTCTTGTTGCTGGTGAAAAGAACGGTGATGGTCAGGAATATGCTTTCTGCATCTCTGGATATCTGTGGAGATGCATCTGACTTTGAAGGAGTCTGTGCAGTGGTCTTGACGGCAGTAGGATTCTTTGCGTCGTCCTGTAAAGCAGGGTTTAGAGTTGTCTGTTCACTGGTTTCGATGGCAGTCGGAGTACTGGTGTCGATACCGGTATCGGTATTCGTGTTGTTGTCGGAAGAAAATGACGATCGTTGAGTGAACAGAGTCGCATGCTCGGCGAGGATGGCTTTGACGGTGGCGATGTCTGCTTCGAGCTTGGTCTGCTTCACCTCAAGGGTTGCCTGGTTCGCCTTGAGATTTGTTTGGTTCACCTCGAGAGTTGCTTGGCTCACTTCGAGATTTGCGTGGTTCTCCTCGAGGAATGCTTGGTTCGCTTCGAAAGTTGCTTGATTCGTCTCGAGGGTGGTCTGCTTCAGCTGGATGTGTGGGAATTTCTCTGATACGAGATTGAAGAGATTCTCAACCGAGGTTTGGAGGTGCTGGATCTTGTAGTCGTGCTCTTTTGTGCCGATGGGTGCTGTGGGAGGGGGGACGGTCTCTGGCGTGGTTGGAGGAGTCTTCCAGTTGTCGCTTGTTGGGGAGAGTGTCTGTTTGGATGGAGAAGACATCGTTGCCTGAACAAATCGCGGTTTCCAAAGTGCTGACTGTGCACAAGGAATGACGGAAGGAGGGTGGAGTCGCAAGACTACAGATCGGACACGCAACAAAACACGTGTAAGAGACCGGACAGCTTGATGGAGGGCACCATGGAGTGTGGTAAGCAGCTTGTGAGCACGAGTGAGGAAGATTCTTGCTGGTGTTTGTAACGACGGTGCTGATGATGTTGTTTGCAAAACCCACGACTGAAACTGTGCGACTTTGGGATCGTGACTGCGGTTGTAGCACGATCTGTATGCCTCAGACAAACATTTGCACAATGTGATTGTTTTGGTAAGTTAGTGAATACTCTGCGTGGGCTGCGCAATCATTGCGGCAGATTTGTGGGAGGGCAGTGATATTCACCTTGAAGAGAACGTGAAGACTGCTGTGCATGGAGGCCAACTGCTCATCAAGTGAAAAGGGTTTGATGTTGTGGGCTGTGTCGGATTCTGTGCCTAGCTGTGAGTGCTTTCGCTTTCCATGGTACAACAGGCGGGGAACCAAGCAACAACAAATGCCGTTTGTTTGGATCCTGGGGGCTTATTTGGTGAATACTATGGCGTGTCTGTTGGAAACGAGGAGGTCACGGCTGCGAGTACCTTCACGCGTTGCTGACGACCTACCGGTAGGAATGGTTTGGGTTCTGGCGATGATGACAAGAAGCAGACGAGGCTTGTCAGCCAACTAGCAAATCGACTTATTGCCATCAGGGCAGTCTTGCTATGTCACAGCTGCGGAGGTTTAGCATGTACTTGATACCAAACAAAGGTGGACAATGACGGTGGACCAAGGAAGGTAGGACAATGCTGGCAGAGTATGATGAGGAACAATGATGCTGGACAATGACGTTGGACAATGATGCTGCACAGTGTGGCCTATCGAAGACAAGGCTGAGCCTGGGTATGAGCGCCTGCTTCGACCAGATACTGCACAGTCAGGTCGACTTCAACCTCTCCTTTATTCACATTTCCCATGTGTGAGAGGACGACGCATACTCCGGAGGGTGAGGTGGACGGGTAGCATTTCATCGCTGTCGGCCCATGGTAATGTATACATCACCATCAGACACAACTCTGGTACCTCTCCCGTGATAGTCCTCAACAATAATGTAGATATGTAAGCGATGAAGGAAAAACGAGGATGGAAATGAGATCACGAGATACGGGAACCTTTTCCGTTACACGTGACTATGACGTAGATGAATATGTCTTTTCGCTGACAACTTCAGCTCCTACCAGATACTAGTACAGTAGTTCTCTCCCTCACTTCATGACCTTTTTACTCGAGCAATTCGAGGGCGGATCTGGCGAGTTGCCTAGCCAATGAAATCTCCTCCTCTTCTAGTCACCAAACACTCTGGAATCCTTTTCCGTTCCAGTCGCGATCAACATGCGAGTCCGTTGCAGAATCGACCAATGAACATCGGTACGGAATTCTAGTTCCTACAGTCAGGATTGTGCAAGGTCTGCAAGATCAAGTTTGACACATGGCAGAAGGAGAAAACGGAATCAATTACCATTAAGTTTGCCTCATTGCATACCCCAGCTACCAAGCCACATCGTCGTGGACTGTGGCTAGCATCTCCAGCAGTCGAGGTAGGTCATCAAAACCACCAATGCCGGTATTCTGTGGTTGACCACTTCCTTTACTTTCGGTTCGCTCTCTTGACTTCTCCAGCCCCCGAGTTCCATGGAATGACTCTTCTCTCCGCCGGTCCAATGTTGTCACAGTAAGATCAAACACCAGAAGGCGAATGGAGGCCTACAATTCCGTCTGAGGGGCAGGAAACTCCTGCCCACAATCAATCGACGACACCTGAGAGTAACGTGCGTACTCCACGACTACTGCTTCCGCGTCCTCAGGACCCATCGGCAGATGGGGTCTCGTCGCATGCACTCGACCGCTATCAGCGGCGTCACCGCACGAACGTCACTGTAGCTTGCGATCAGTGCAAGAATAAGAGAGTGAAATGCAACGGCAGGAATCCTTGTTCCAGATGTTCGATCAAGGCGCTGGATTGCACCTTTGAGCAAGGTATCGACGGCCGTCGAGGACGGAATTCCTCATCCGAGTTGCAAACGCTGTCAGACAGAGTCGACAGCTATGAGCGATTCTTCCACATCCTGCGTAGCTCTTCATCTGCTGATGCTGTTCGAATCCTTCACCACATGAGATCGCAACAAAAGGATAGCACATCTGATTCAGGCTCGACCGAAGATGCCGCTTTGTCGGCGACCTTGAGATTTGCCGAATCGTTGCCATCTCAATCGACCACTCCTACTGAACCTGTTCCCCTGTCTCCTTTAGACTGGCAACGTCACACGACTCCTTCCGTTTCTGATACCGCCTCAGCCAAGGCTATGTCCGACGTTGGCATCGAAATCCCAATCATACGAAGTGGCACAGGTTTGAATGGTCCACTGCAGTCTTTCAAGGTATCGGTAAGATCTCCCATGTCAGGAAAGTGCTACCCAGTAATCCTGGGAGGACTGACTACTATTCACGCGCAACCATGACATTGTCTAACTCGGTTGGACTAGAATCCTTTTCCCTTCCCTGGCTTCGGCAGCGCTGTTACAACAGCGAACTACTCTACGTAAGAAGCAATGGGTTGTTCAGCCCCTTCCCCCTCTCCAGCAGGCGACGTTGCGTCTAACAGTGCCCAGGATTGAAACCGCATCTCAATCTCAAAGCGCACCGACCAGCAGGAGCAGCGCTCCTGCAACTTCACCAGAACCAAAAGAGCCTACGACAAACCGTGTATCTTGGCTGCCAAGGAGCACTACAAATTTTCGACAGGCAAATGAATGGCTGCATGAGGATCTGAGCCAAGCATCGTTATGGCTAAGCAAGAAATCCGACAAGGACAAAATTCGACAAGGACGAACTCCATAAGTAGGTGATTCGTCAAGCCAGAAAGAAGTTCATCTTGAATGATACGGTTGCAATCATGAAGGCCGTGAAAAGCTTGGGGTGTCGTGTCGGACGTCCAAAGATCCTGTGACTACGAAGCAGCATGGCGACGGCGTACGACTGAACCAAGGATTGACTCATCAGCAATCGCAAAGCGGCATGGAGTTTAACGTGTGTACTGTACCTCCTCCATATGGCTTGTTTTGGACCAGCCCAATGGTACATCGACAAATGATCTGGCTACAAAGGCACAGATTTCGGTGGTGATTGCCTATAAGCATGTCTACCTCTCAAGGTTGGTACCAAATTCCCTGACAATCCCCGAAAGAGGGACTGAAGGGGTGCCAGAAGTTCAAAGTCGAGAACATGGGGCTCTCACAAAGCGAGGATGATGAAGATTGCCGGGCCGACTCGATACAACGTGGCTCACTTTGCTATCAAGACGTTGAAAGTCCGCTTCATTTAGGCACTTGGGTGGGGAGAAACCCCAAGGTCTGCGAAGAGTCATAAAAAAGCCTTGCATTGCTCAGTTTTCAACTGTAAAAAATGATTATATTTCATGATTGAGGTTTAGTTAAGGGCATTTCGCTCATAAACAACCATGCCATGCCCCATGCGAAGATCATCACTTTAATGAAACTTAGTCGGACGGAATGACGGAATTTCCATGCCTTTCAATTCAATTTTAAGCCTTCGTGCCAGTAGCAGCGTTGCCAGTAGCAGCACCGGATCCGGTCAGTCGCTTCTTGCTGACGACTCTGAGTCCACCGACCAACATGACGAGAAGCTCGAGGCCGAGAATGACAGCGAGAGTGACCATGGCGCCAATGACGCCGGCAACAGCCTTGGACATACCGCCGCTGCCGCTGGAGCTGGAGCCGGAGCCGGAGCTAGAATTGCTGGAAGAGCCGCTGCTCAAGCCAAGAGCCTCGGAGCTGCATGTGCCGGTGGAATTTCCGCAGGCCTTGCACCAGGCGGCCTGGGAGTTGATGGCAAAAGCCTCCATGCCGGAGACGAATTGAGTCCATGGGAGTGGGGACACACCGGTACCGAAGAGCGGGAACTCGGTCGGCACGCTGGTGTTGCTGGTGGTGCCGTTGTGGAAGTAGAAGCGCACGGAGATGTCGTTGGTCGTGGGGAGCGAGCTGCTGTTGACGGTGGCGTTGGTGACCAATTCCCAGACCAAGCTGGAGGCATAGTCGGGGACACCGTAGAAGTCAGAGCTAGCGGCTGTCAGGTTGGCAAGGCCGAAATAGGACATCATGCCGGCGTAGGCGCCGAATTGGATGTTGAGCTTGTTCTTGAAGCCTCCTGAGATGGTGGTGTTGAGGGCGGAGGTAACCTGGCTGGCAATGATAGAGCCGGTGATGGCGCGAATGGGCTCCGACTCGTTGTACGCCAGATTCCATTCGTGCTGGTCGGCCAGGGTGCGGAGCTGGTAGAAGGTCTCGTTCGTGAGAAGGTCGGAGCTCTGGAAGTTGCTGGATGAGTTGTGGATGGAGGCCACGTTTAAGAGATCGAAGATGGTGTATGCGTTCTGGAAGGTCGTCTGGCTGGACGTGAAGGTCCGGTTGACCATGGGACCGACGCCCTTGTAGAAGTCAAGGGTATTGTTGTAGGTCGTTAGGTATGAGGAGCTGGTGAAGTAGTCGTTGGAGCTGATGGCGGCGTTGGCGCAGCCGGTCGAGCCTTGGAGCCACGCCGAGTCTTCACTGTTGGTGCCCGAGGTGACCACCTGGAGAGGGATCAGCTGGAAGCCGTTGAGAGGCGATGTGACCGATGTGCCGTTGCGGAGGGTGTCGGTGCCCAAGGTCGCGCCGACGGGAGGGTACAAGCCCTGGAGGAATCCGCCGGCCGAGTTTTGCAGGACGTTGTCGATTGGTGCCGAAGCAGTGAGTTGCGACAGCTTGACCAGGTCGGTGTTCATGCCCCAGATCTTGCGGGTCGCATCGCTGGAGATGTATCGATTGCGGTAATAGGTGCCTGAGGTGTAGACTTCTTGGTAGCCCAGGTCCGTCAGGTTGGCGGGTGGGGTTGACTTTGCGGTACGGTCGCCATGTCGGGAGAAGATGTAGGCACCCAAGACGGTCTCAGCAGCGACAGAACTGGTGGCCAGGGAGGCGAGGAGTGGCAGGGTCGCGTAATGCATGTTTATAATGTGGTTGTAGTATTTCCTGCTGCGACGGTCAGCTTCTTTTCGATAAGAGGTGGGAGTCAAATCGCCTCGAGTGGGAGATGTTCCCAGTTGAAGGGGCGACTTACCTTTGACGTTATAACCAGCTTGATGTCGACCAAATACCGTACCTTGCTACCAGGGACGATGAAGCTCACGACGACAAAAAGAAAGGCCGGTTGCAGGAAGCGGGCAGCTGCACACCATAATAAATCGACGAGGGATCGTCCCTTATCGGAGGGGCCCTGCTAGAAAAAACTATTTTCCCTTTGCGCCCATTGAGAGAAGCCCGAAAGACCCCTCCACCCCTCGTTAGCCTCTCATGCTCGTGCGACGCGGGGATCACCGGTCGTGCGAACCTTCGAGGCTCTGACTTTAGTGGTCAGGGACAGCCCGGAAGATGCTTCTCACAGGATGAGGTTCCATTGAACGGCAGCGCTTTCCGGACATAGTGCAGCTCTTCAGCCAGTCGTTCAAGCGACAGCTACGGGAAGGAACGGCAAAAAGCGGCGGAGAGGCAAATGGATGATTCCCTGAAAGCTTTAGGGTTGATCTGCCTACCTTAAAGCGCTGGTCTGGCCTCCCTTGGCTCCATAGGTCGGCGGGAGTGACTTGTCATTCGTTCATGATCCGAGGAGAAGAAAAAGCACTTCCGGAATTCAAACGGCAATTCGGATATCAAGCAGTCTGCCTGTAGGACGAACAGCTGCTTGCAGAGCCAGTCATGCAGTCAATGAGTGGTGAACGAGTGCTCTCTGCCAAAGGCAAGGCCCAAGGTTACTCGTACAGCCTTGTAGCACAGCACTCGTCTCATGCAGCGAAACCCACAACCTCACCGAGCACATCTCATTGACTGGATATATGCCCTGAATGAGTTAGAAAGAACGCAACTCGAGTCATCACTTATCACCGTGGCGTGACTCACTCCGAATACGGATCTTTGCTATCCTTCGATCTTTAGGCTTTGTCGCTAGAGCGATAGCTGCCCAGTGTAACGCCCTGCCATTGATGAGGCCAATGTCGTTACTAATGAGCCGGCAAAACTTTTGGCGATAAGGTGATACGAGCAATTTTTCCCGGCCAGGAGGCTGACCAGTGGTAGAAATCAATAAGAAGCAAGGCAGTAGAAGAACAACCAGCGTGGTAGGACGATATTGCATTGCATTGCTTTGCCTGTAGCTGTGAATGAGCCTCTCCTCAGCACAACGAAGCTGGCCAAGCTTCGAACGCCTTGTAGATGAACTTCTGTGTCATGGCTGTCACTCCGGCCATCTGAAAGAAATTTCTAATTCTTTGCATCGCCCTCGAGCCAAAAGAACTTCACATCACCAGGATTGACTCTTCGAGCTATGCAAACCGAAGCTGATCGAGCGGTACGCTAAGCACATGAAATTATATTCCAATATGTATAGCGAACGACTCCCGCTTCATGTGTGCGAAAGTCGGAACACAGGTACGGGTTGGCTGAAGATTCCTCAGGTGGGATTGCCGGCTTCGGCGGCACTGCACCAATAGATATAACGCATTGTCAGCAGCCTATGGCTCACCTGTATCTCCAGAGCCCCAGCCTAGGGTAGCCCCCGTAACGAATCGGCTTTTTGAGGGGATCAGGAACTCCATCATTGGTCAATGGGCCACTTCGAACCTCGGGAATGATTTCGAGATGATGTTCGCCATCTCGAAACTTGGTCTTGAGTCTCGTGGCGTTTTCGAGGTTGTCGTCTTCTATCCCCTCTCGTCTTCATAGCGTCAGTAGTGCTCTTATGCGTCTGCAATCAATTCTTGCAGTGCATAGCATGCATCTTTCATCAAAATGAATGCCCTTTCAACCCTGCCTCGTGCTGCAGCTCGTTCATTTCAGCCCTCGGCAAATGGACGCCAATGTGCCAATCCATCATCCTCAACATCACAACGGTTGGCGCGATGGTTTTCCCGACCACAAGCACGAAGGGTGCATCAAAGACGAAGAGCGACTACTTCCTCGCTCGGTGCAGTCAACGCAAAGTTTGACGTGATTGATCACCAATACGATGCTGTAATTGTAGGTGCTGGTGGTGCAGGCCTCCGGGCAGCCGTGGGTCTAGCCGAAGCTGGCCTCAATACTGCCGTTATCACCAAGCTTTTTCCTACACGCTCACATACTGTTGCCGCTCAAGGAGGCATCAACGCCGCTCTGGCCAATATGCATGAGGATGATTGGCGCTGGCATATGTACGACACAGTGAAAGGGTCAGACTGGCTTGGCGACCAGGACGCCATTCATTATATGTGCCGTGAGGCGCCTCGGGCTGTTCGGGAGCTCGAAGAGTATGGCATGCCTTTCAGTCGGACACAGGAAGGCACCATCTACCAACGACCCCTGGGAGGACAGTCACTCAACTATGGCAATGGCGGCCAAGCACACCGTACTGCTTGTGTGGCTGATAGGACGGGCCATTCAATGTTGCATACATTGTATGGCCAGGCACTCAAACACGATTGCCAATTCTTCATCGAATGGTTTGCGCTGGATCTGATTATGGATGGCAAGAACTGCATAGGGGTCTCAGCCCTAGACATGGAGACTGGAACGCTACACCGAGTCTTTGCAAGAAATACAATCTTGGCCACCGGTGGTTACGGCCGAGCGTATTTCTCAGCTACCTCGGCTCATACTTCGACTGGTGATGGTCTGGCGATGGCTGCAAGGGCGGGCTTACCCCTACAGGACATGGAGTTCATACAGTTTCACCCGTCTGGAATTTACGGAGCTGGAGTACTCATTTCGGAAGGTGCTCGTGGTGAAGGAGGCTATCTCCTAAACGGCCAGGGAGAGCGTTTCATGGAACGTTATGCTCCCACTGCCAAAGACTTGGCCAGTCGGGACGTTGTGAGTCGAAGTATGAATATGGAGATTCGCGAAGGACGAGGATGCGGCCCGGACAAGGATCATATCTTCCTTCAATTGTCTCATCTGCCAAAAGACATCTTGTTCGAGAGGTTACCAGGTATTGCCGAGACTGCAAGCATCTTTTCAGGCGTCGACATCACCAAGCAGCCTATACCTGTTATTCCCACAGTCCACTATTGCATGGGTGGAGTTCCGACAAACTGGAAAGGGCAAGTCCTGGACGTCAATCCGCGGACGGGCAAAGAGACCGTTGTGGAGGGCTTGTACGCCGCTGGAGAAGTTGCTTGTGTTTCTGTACACGGCGCAAATCGCTTGGGTGCCAATGTAAGTCCTCTAGCACCTCACCATTTTCTTTTCTTGTTGCGCTGTACATGTTCTGACCTCTTCTGCAGAGTCTCCTCGACATAGTCATCTTTGGGAGAGCGGCAGCTGGACATATTGCTGAGAACAACGAAAAGGGCATGCCGATCTCCAGGACTGGCGGCAGTATCGCGCCCGAGACTGGAGTTGAGGGGTTCGTTGACCTCGAAGGCTTCAGGACAGCGGATGGCAGCAGCCTTACCGCGGATTTGCGTTCGGATATGCAGAAGGTTATGCAAACCGATATCGCTGTCTTCAGAACCGAAGAGTCGCTTTCCACAGGCCTGGAAAGACTGCAGCAGGTCGAGCAAGACTTCAACACCAATGTTTTGGTCAAGGATAAAAGCCTGATATGGAATTCTGACCTTGTGGAGACACTCGAATTGAGGAATCTACTCACCTGCGCAGCACAAACAGCTAAGAGCGCTCTTGAGAGAAAGGAGTCTCGGGGTGCACATGCAAGAGAAGACTACAAGGAGAGGGATGACGAACAATACATGAAGCATAGCTTGAGCTGGCAGCAAGACGTTGGCCAAGGTATCGAGATAGGGCACCGGGATGTCATATTTGCGACGCTGGACCAGAATGAGTGTCAAACGGTGCCTCCGAAGAAGAGGACGTATTAGACAGGCCATGGAGAACTCGCAGTTGATCTGCACGTCTGGCGTCCGGCCTCAAGCATTCGTTATGGTACGCAAAAGGAAGGCGCCGCAGCCGACAGGGAACAGGTGGGAGACTCCTACACTTTAGCGTTGATGACCATCGAGGGCGAATCTAACGGGAGGCAGAGGAATGGTGAAATAATCATGAGTCCACGCCTAGTAAGAACGCTTCAGAAAATCATACTCCACCGTACTCAATCTGTACTTTACAGCATACGGTGCGATAGCGAAAGATCATGTCGACTTTTCCCAATCCATTATTTTGTCGAATGTACAGTTGAACTGACACTTGCCTTTTCTTTCTGCAATGCGAATGGTTGTGTGCGCAAAAGTTCGTCTTGCTGTACAGATATATCCCTTTCAATAATGTCCTCCAAAACTTCTTCTTCGAGACGACTCGTCCTTAACCTATCACAACCTGCTCGACGGCGGCCAACTTGCGACTGCGTACACTCCCGATACCTGGATCGCAGATTCCCCCGACAGAGTCGCCATGTCTCTTCCGCAGCTCCCCAAATGTCCGAGATGGAGGTGGACTCTGAGCCGGCGCCGCGCTGGGCTGTGACACCTGAAGGAATGAAAGCTCCTGTCCGAACGAGACCGATTCGACCAACACTGAAAATCAATACGGATCAGCGGAAGCTGGACGATGTATATGTGAAATTCCTGGGCAGAGGAGGAGACAAAATGCTATCAGAGGAAACAAAATGGCTTGCGGTCACGAGCAAGAGCTTCGACCACGGTCGGAGAGGTTTCAACGAGCGCCTAGCATTTTTCGGTGAGCACGATCAGGGAGTCTCCTAGCAGTGACGGCTAACAGATTAAAAGGCAAGCGAATAATAGAATTACAATGTTGCCTGGGACTTCTCAGTGTTTCAGACTCCGAGACCTTTCTAAAGGGCAAAGACCAAGATCCTCACGGCCGGGTCCCTTTCCGACATCCTGCGATCGAGTCGGTGGAGTGTTTATTAGGAGGAGCACACGAATGGTTCACAAATCACAAACAGCTTTCGAATCTAGCTACACAGTACGGACTACCAGAGGTCGTGCGGTGGCACCCTAAAAATGTAAGTCTCGCACTGTCTGTCTCTTGACCAGCGGCAGCTGCTAATCTTTCTCAGCCTGAACGACTTGACGCTTCCGGCGCGGACCTCGTCTACGCACAGTCTGTACTCGCAATTGTTGGCGCGCTTGCTCTGGAACAAGGTGGCGCTGTTGCAAATCGTGTAGCGAAAGAAAGAGTGCTATCCCCACTGGGCATGAAAAGAGATTGGATGCAGAAGATAACAACGCCGGATACCGCGTCATCCTAAGGGAGAAAGATAGGATACCCTTCTGGTGTACAACATTTTTCGAGCCATATTATTGTACAAAATAAGAGATGTTTGGGTCCTCTGACACCGCCTGAGCAATAGAAAAGAATACTCAGCCAGCTCTTATGGCACCGTCATAATCGGTCTTCGCGTCGCTAAAATCGCAAAGTCTAACAACTGAATTGATCATGGAATCAAGGCAGAATGCCATGATTTCCACGAGTGATGTCGCATTGCACTGTCTTTTGGGCGCGTTGTGATAAAGAAGAGAGGAATTCGAAGAAATTTTGTTAGACAACTAGTACTCCGCAGAATGATATTGCTTGGCATATCAAGATTCAGGCATGGTTAATCCTCGGACCTCTCGTTAGCCCTCAACCAGACTTACGGACAGTCATTCCGCCAGAACCCTGCCGCCCATCATGTCGTCCTTAGCCAGTCACAAATTGCACTGAATGCTTCACAATGAAATGTTTGAGATCACGGAGGACTTCGGACAGTCGTCAGACCATGTAGGTTCTCAGGCTGTAAGTTGCCAGCGAGGGTGTTTCCAGGAAAAAGTGGCACGTCTGACAGGGAGTACCTCGATGATACAAGTTCAAAGTGCAGCAGGTTCCACATAAGGCGTGCCTTTCTTGCAAGCCATTAAGGCTATATGAGGACTCCTCAGTCAAGGGCTAACGCTATACTGTTGTGTTCGAAGGACTCGGAACGACAATGAGGGACGATGTCTACTTGAACTTGAGAAACTACAGCGGTCAGACAATGCCACTTTTTCGGGTAGGCTCGCCAGGTCTCCGTCTTGAGGAACCTCGAGGACGCGACGTCCCCGGAAGGCCTTCATAATCACAGAACCCGTGGCCTCATCATATCTGGCCCATGGCAACGGCCACCGAAAGACCCATTGATCGAGTTGAGCGATGCGCGCTTCGCGGGTTTCGCTCCACGCTACGAACTTTTCAGCAATTGCCATGCTGGTCACATGATCGGTGCCGCCTCGGTTCCCCTTATCTTTCCCGACGACAAGGGTTCCCCACTGGCAGGGATGCAGTCGGTCATTCACCGTGTCCGGCGTCCATCCAAGGCTTCGCCTAAGTAGTCGACGGAGCTCTCGAATCGAGGGTGCCTCCCGTAGATGACGGATTGAATGGCATGTGAAGGGCGTGGAAAGATTAGGGGCTGCGAGTAGTGCAATCTAGCACTCTCGGCCTGCCCCAAGGGATTACTTTGCTGGAAGGGGCCCATGGGGGGAAGATCAAACTTCAGCCCAGTTCAAGGGCTATCTCTCTTGTTTTCGAGGGATTGCTACCTAGTCATTCGCCACTGCTCTCAAGCCTTGTATCAGATCCGCCAAGAGATCTTCAGGACTTTCGACGCCGATGCTGAGTCGCAAGAAGTCTCTGGTCACAGTCGAGTCGGTCATTGTCCGCCATTCGATTAGACTCTCCACGCCACCTAGGCTGGTCGCATGATGGAAGAGGAGCAGCTTTGAAGGCAGCTTCCTGGCAAAGTCGGCATCTCGAAGAGTGAGAGCAAACACCGGTCCATAGCCTCGCGGCATTTGATTTCTTAGCCAGCCTTCCGTCTCGACATCAGCCTGAAGACTGGCATGATGGACCTCTTCGACCACTTTCCGAACGGTCAAGACATCTTCATTACTCAGAAAGCTTGACGTTTGAGGCAACAGTCCAGAATGCAACGCGCGAACGATGTATTCTGCGGAGTGACTTTGCCTCAAGACTCTCATCTCCAGGGTGCGGATGCTCCTCGTGGCGAGCCAGCTGTCGAAGCCTGCCATGACCGAGCCAAGGTATAGCCTGTCTTGGTGAAGTCTCTGGAGCCAGGCTTCGTCCTTGACTGCCAAAACACCGCACAGGAAATCGGAATGACCACCAATGTATTTCGTCCCAGAGTGCATTACCACATCGGCACCGTGGAGAAACGCATCTTGTAGTGGAGGTGGAGCAAATGTGGAGTCCACGCTGAGATATGCCCCTCGAGCATGTGCTCGGTCGGCATAGTGCCGGATATTCGAGGCCAAACCTGTCGGGTTCACAGGTGTCTCGAGGTGAATCAGGTCGCCTGGACCGAGTTGGTCAATGGCACAATCAAGCGGGAGCATCTCACAACCAGATGCTCGGGAATAGAGCTGGAGTGTGCCATGACATCCATGATAGCCAGCTCCAATGGAGACCCTTTTCGGATTGAGCATATTCAGCAGAGCATGGAACGCAGCTATGCCGGAGGAGTAAGCTATGCATGGTTGGCCCAGGATGGAAGACAACACGGCTTCCAGGCGTGAGATTCCTGGTGTAGATTGTCTCGAGTAGCAATGCTCCCCAATCTCCAGCACCGGGTATGAAGGCCGCTCGTGGTGTGGCTGCAGACGATCTACATCTCGCGGATAACGATATGTCGTCGTGACGTGAATCGGTGGTGCCACGTCGTCGGCATTGTTGAGAACATCGTCTGCATGAACAGCTCGTGTAGAAGGCGAAAAGCATGGTAAAGCCGTCGTTAGGGTTTTGAGGAAATGGGCTGAGCCATCAGTCACCACATTGTGGTTATACCCTTCCATTGCAATGTGACCGTCTTCGCTGGGATACGCACAAAGGCTCTCTGGGGACGGCAAAGGTATTTGCTGCCACTGGATTTGTTTCAATTCTGGTAAAAAGGTGGATTGAAGCCTGCTGGTGATCCTTAATCGAAAGCATTCTTCAAAGGAAATCGTCTGAGCCATACCTCGATTGTCTAGTCCCCACCTACAATGGTCCATTTTTTCCCTTTCAAACAGGCACATGGGATTTTAAGACGTTTAGAATCTCGGGTCCCAATGCCAAATGTCTGCCTGTAGGGTGGAATATGGTATAGCAATCCTGCTTTTGCGGAGAGCAGTGGAGACGGAGATTGCACCGAGAGGCACATACCCTAGAGAACTGGATCGGGGAGAGCGGCAAGGGCGCGTTAGGCCCTGAAGTGTCCGGAAGGCTCTGGTCTTCGTCCCCTCTTCTCGTGCTTTCCCCGGCTTTCCCCAAGTCAAGAGTGCAGACCTAACTTAGAAACCTCACCATCAGTCGTCGCCGAATGGTCCCCATCAATCCATCATGGTCTCCGAACCCGAACAGTACCGCATTCCGCCAAATGAGTTCGCGCCCAATAGCCAACTCCCAGTACTGATCTACCGCGAGGTCCTGCCTCTGCCTTTGTCTGAGGACAAGACTACGGCCTTCTTAGAGTCTCATGACTGGGAGAAGAGAGGTGTTTGGGGGCATATCCCCGTCAGACATTTCCATCCAAACTCCCACGAGTGCTATGGTGTGTTAACAATCATCCGGTTCATTTGAATGTGGACTCCCCATCTGCTTCATTGCACACTTGTCCATATTTGGGACTGACCCTGAATTCGTCTCCAGGGATATTCCAAGGTTGCTCGACATTACTCCTCGGCTGTGGATCGAGTGACACGAAAGGCGGACTGCAAGTAGATGTATACGCAGGAGATGTGATCGTACTTCCGGCTGGAACAGCACATTGTTGCGTCGAGAGTAGCACTGATTACAGGTATATTGGCGTTTATCCAAAGGTATGGGCAGGACGTATACATCACTTTCTCGTCTAGTTCACTGGCTGATCTTGGTGATAGGGATGCCCCCAATGGAGAAACGAATTGGGGAAGGATCCCATTGACATTGAAGCTCTTCATGACGAAACAAGGGCCGTTGGAATGCCCACCCAAGATCCTGTCAATGGAGCTTGGGGCCCTTTGTTGAGCCTCTGGGTGTCAAATCCTACTGGCAGAGATCCTGAAATACGAGCAACGAAGATTAATTTTGCCTGTGCCTGAGATTCGATTCCGTTCTCTACGGCGCAGACACTATAGATTTCCAACCTCCCATGTTCCAAAAAATGGGCTGCCAGGGTCTTGAAACTGGAAAAAGGGATCGTAAGTCATATCCATGACGGAGGTGTTACCTGGCATCGGCCAGGGCGCAGCGGCGGTTCCTGTAAAAGGTGCATCAAGTACAGGCATGGCGGGCGCAGCCGACGCCGCGAGCTGCTGGTCCGGTCTGCCACGTCCTCTTCCTTCTTGGAGATCCCGGTGTCTTGGCTGGCCTGACAGTGGCGGCAATGCTTGTCCGTTAGACATATCCACATCGACTGTAGGATTGTGGAAGAGCTGCATCTCGACGGTCTCCTCTCCTTCATCGGTCTCATCCACATCCGGAAAGAAAGACTCATCAAAAAGCCCAGATTGAGGCAAGGCGTGGTCCTTGACGGCGAAATCGTACAGGAGAATCTTCCACATCATCCGCGTGTTGATCGAGATCGTCCTGCGTGGCGAGTCTTGTGTTCCAACAGGCTGATCGAACGTGAATGCCGATTGAACCAGAGCTTGGAGCTTTTCATGCTGCGAGGATTCAGTATGTGATGGCAACCCAGATCCAGGGTGTGCGCTGGATGGGGTACTCACCATTAATCGACAGGAAGGCCATAGCAATGCCAGCTCTCCCAAAAATGCAACGCATGTCGCGAGTCTGACCTGCGCAGCCTCCCTGATTCTGTTATCCGCCGCTCGGCAGAAGTAGATATGGATCGTGGCTGCAATTGCGGTGCAATGACCGATGAACGGATCTGAAATGCGGTAGCCCTTGTCCGTGATCATGTCAATGAGACGCGCAATCCAGGTGCCATGAATAAATGCTAACTCCGACGACGTCTTCCAAAAAGTATTTGGGACGGCCAATTGGGCAGACTGCTGCGGCCGCGAGGAATATAGGAATGGATGATTCAACATGCCATGGATAGTGTGGTAGGTGAACTGCAGATAAAGCCAAGGACTCCAGTATCCTCGATTGCTTTGAATCTGCTCATTCTCATGGTCCGGGAAGCGTGCGAGATCGAACCGATGGTAGGTGGGCAACTTGGTCTCAAGATCCATAAGATGCGCGCCGATGACGGCGTATCCAGACTCAATAGACCACGGTGGCTCGGTGTTTGTTTGAGCCCATTGTGTGACATAGGTCCGCACCTCTCCCCATAGGGTAGACAGCTGGATCATGTATGCCCATATTCCACTCTGTTGAGTCATTCCGCCTTGGACAGTTTCATGCGGCATAGATGGAGGTAGACGATTTAACTTCTTCCGTAGGTCTGAATGTACCGCAATATATCGTGGATTTGAAATGTCTTCCAAAATATCAGTCGCGGAGCCTTGCTGCCCGTACATCTGTTGCAGCAAGTACAAGCTCCAGAACACCCTCCGGCGCGATTCAGCACACAGGCTGAGTTCAGTGGGGCAAGTCTCGAAATCAAGACCAGCGGATCTCGAAAGTGTTGTCGCGATGCCGACATGCAGACACATCAAGTGTAGGCTGTTGGCTTGAAAATTCGCGAGTGCTAGCATACAAAGGCTTTGGATGGTTGATAGGGAGACCTTTCCCTCCACAATTCGCCTCATGATATGCTCTCTTGCCAGCTGGGCATATCTTTGGCTCAATTCATCTGAGCGACCTTTGAAGAAAGGGTGTCTCGAGTGACACAAGGAGAGAGCCAGCAGAGAGAACATCGTCTCCTCGCGGCAACCTTCAATGGCGGAGAAGTCTTCCCGATCAAACAGCCATAGGGGTTGCATGTGACAGTATTGAAAATAGGCATCGACAACGTCAACGAGGACATCTCTTGAGGGAATAAGACTGAAAATGAAGTCAGCTAAGGAATTTGACGCAATATGGGTTTATCTTGCCTGTCAGAGATACCATTCTCAATACGAGGCGCTTGCTGAAGACGCTGATTCTGCGAAGTGTATGAGTTCGTCGTCGGTGATGCCGTGTCGCTATTTATGCTGCGAAAGCCAGCATCAGCAACTAATTCAAAAAACCACAACGATATGTCCAGCCTGTTTCCAGAAAAAGTGGCACCGTCTGACCGCTGTTGTCCCCCCGGGGTTAAGGAGATATCGTTCCTTGTTGATAGTCTGGAGTTCCTCGTACACAACAACATAGCTTAGCTTGACGGGGAAAGGCCATGAGCTCCATCGGATAGCCCTTCTGCGTTGCTCGCAAGGTATCCGCTGCTGTGAACGTGCTTGAACTCGAACTCATGTCGTCGATGTACGTCCTGTCAGACGGTGCCACATTTTCTGGAATCAGGCTCGGTGTGTTCGTACTTTTGCCTTCCTACCATCATCTCCATTCTTGCTTCAAGTTCTGCCAACCTTCTCTCCTTCACCATAGTGTGAGCACTTAAGCTGTAGCCGGGACTGAATAATCATACCGTGTCGCCTGAATTTCCATGCGACCTTTCGGAGAACACGTTGCCTCCGTGATGGTCTGGTGGGTAGCTGCATGCTTGTGAAAGGCGTGTGCAGCTTGAACATGCCGGTTTCTCTCCGGGACATCTCGTCTTTTTCCTCCTATTAACTGCTATTAGCAGCGCAGGGCCAACAGTTGCACCGTGTGCAGTCATCACAAGGTGAGAACCTACCGACAATTCTCGCACGCCTGGTGCAAGCGCTTATGTCCGCGACTCTGCATGACTGCGACCGTTTCTCACCATATACTCTTCAACTTGGAAGTTCAACATGAGAGGCCTTGCGCTTCATGATCGATGTCTTCATGGTCGGGATTTGGACAGAAGAATTGGCTTGAAGAGAAATAGCTGGCGGAAGACTGAAAATGGTCACCAATTCCCTGCCACCTGCTTATCAATTATGGGGAACATAAAGCCACTTTCGGGGTAGCGGCTTCCCCCATACGAGTATCCCCAAGCCAGAACTACTTTCGAGATACGGTAGTGGGCGCCCGTACGGGTGTCCCTGATAAGAATTACTTTTAGGGGGACGCACGCCCTACGAGCATCCTTAATCCTGATCACTTTAGGGGTGGCAGCCGTCTTACGGGCACCTCTGATTGATTGGCGTTGGGAATGGTGGGCACTGCCGTAACAAAAGACATGTCATTACCGGGGTCGACCTCGGTTGATAACTACCTATTGTAGGTACTTGCAACGCTCTCAAACATTACCATTCTGTCTCCGCCAGTTGCGAAGGCTTGCAAGCTAATCCGTCGCAGAAAGCAGTGTCATCCTCCGTGGTCTCCGAACGAGGCATATGACGACGAGCTGGCCACAGCTCTTCTCCTTTCACACCCTCTTTCTTACGATGTTCTGTTACCAGCTGCCTCACGGTCTTTTGGAAGTAAATTGGTGCGCTCTCTAGATCTGGGTGCAGCTCTCCATTGATGAAAACACCGGCATTCAGATTTCTTTGAGCTGCATCGCACAAGTACTTGTCTTCTGAGAGTACGCGTTTGAAGAAGGAGTCGATGTACTCGAATTGCTCATCTGTGGCATCTTTGTGACGATATACCTCATACTCCATGGAACACGTGGTAGCGGATGTCGGAACGCACCGCATCATGTAGAAGAAGTGAGGCCTGTGAGCATAACATGGTCAGCGCAAGTTGCGTCTGGCGGGGCTGAAGGACGTATCGACTTACGAAACGGTCATGCAGGAGTTGGGGAAATAGTAGGTGCTTGCATTCTTGATATCATTCTGCTCTTTTCCTTTTTGGGGCCGAGAAAAGTGCTGAATGTATCCAGGTTTCGTGACTGTGTAATAGTACGACAGGTCTGCCAGCTTACTGACGTCTGGGTGTGCAACTTGGCAATGGTAACACTCATTGTAATTGTCGGCGAGAGTCTTCCAATTATACTTGCCTTGCATCTCCCAGACGTGGTCGAAGCGGTATTGGGAAAAGTCAAAAGTCTGGAATCGTTCCTGGGTGTCAACTCCTTCAAAATCATCTTCCCATTTCACTTCGGGCTCCGAAGATGCGTCAAGGTTGACCCAAACGAAGCCCAACTCATCGATATGTACGTGGACCGGGAAAAGACTGTGGTCTGCTTTCTGAAAGCTGGGTACAGTGTCGAACCGAGGTGCCTTCGCAAGCTGTCCATTCAGTCCATACGACCAGCCGTGGTATTTGCAAGAGAATATTCTGGCATTGCCGGCATCTTCTGTGACTACAGGGAAAGCCCTGTGCCGACATACATTGTGAAATCCGTTCAAGGTGCCATCCTTGTCCATGCACAGTATGAAAGCATACCCAGCCTCTTCGAAGCGTACGAAATCTCCCGGCTTGGTGAACCGCAGTTTGTGCGTAACGAGCAGCCACTTCTTGGAAAAGATGGCTCGACGCTCCAACTGATACATCTCGTCTCTGCTGTACCACGATGCTGGGAGAGCTCGTGGCTCCGTGGTCAGCCTCATGTGTAGGTCTGTTTTCTGGGATGGATTCGGCATTCCAATGAACGAACTCAGGGTCGACAACATGATCGGATGGCAATGCTCGGATGGCGGGCACCCAAGGAGATTTGCAAATTCAGGATTCTTTCTGTGGGAGGTAGACGAGGACAACACCGGCTTTCTGGATAACAATCTGCTGACTGACAATAGAACTAAGAGGAAAGACGAGTATGTGATAAGGACAGTACGCCGGGCGTGCGTTTTGCTCTTTAATTATCCAAATCACCGCAATTTGGTCAGAGCACGTTCTCAACCCTGTGAGTATCCAACTGATTCACATGGTCCAGCCTCGCCGCCGTCCGGGTACCCACTTCTGTTGTCGGCATCCACCTCCCCGCAAGACTCGACCGTACCGGAGTCAATTGACTGCTGGCGTTAGCCTCTATACCGCAAATAGCAAAAATTTGCAGACGATTTCGCAAGACAAGCGAGTTGTCCTTCACGTGAACGGATTTCTTACGAGCCTTCCCGAGCTCCCCGAGCTCCCCCGATTCGACGATAAGGCAGGGGAGGGCAGGGAGGCGCTCTTATCCGAAAGGATGCTGAGCCGTAGTGGATTGTTTGACGCAAGCAAGAAGGGTCCGGAAGTCCAATACCAATGCCTTCACGCAATATGCCATCATAACACAGAGTGATGCCAACATAGCGCCAGTCTTGTCTCTGGTCCAGACGCAGGGCAAGACCGAACTTTCCATCAAGGCCAAAGCATGGCAGGAAGTGAAGAAACAACGCTGCCTACGAGGCCGCTACGATGTATTATCATCGGCGCAGGGTAAGAAGGCCAGCATAGAAATCCACATGGCAGTCTCGTACTAATGATTGCTCAACTTCAGTATGTCTGGGATCTTGATGGGTATGATTTTCTGCACCCTGGACCCTTACAAGGAGACGTCCTCACAACAGCCGCTCTACAGCTTATAAGCTCCAAGAAGCCTTTGGAGAGTCTGTTACCATTCAGATTTTTGAGAAGAATGGTGATGTTGGTGGTACATGGCTAGAAAATCGCTATCCAGGTATGTATATCAAGAATCGTGCTTGAGAAGGAGACAGGCTTCAAGATACTGGGTGCTGATAATGTACAAAGGATGCGCTTGTGACGTACCGAGCCACATCTACCAATTCAGTTTCTGTCCGAATCCATATTGGTCCAAATTGTATGCTTGAGTCATTCCTGCCTTGGGGATCGTTGCATTCCAGTGGGCGGGAACCGTGCTGACAAAAGGAGCCAGCTATGCGTCGTCTCAGGAGATACAGTCTTACCTCAAAGCTGTCACTCTCCACTACCGATTGGAGCGGTCCATGAAGTTCAACACTAAAGTGGAAGAGGCGGTATGGAACAATGATTGTTCCAGATGGAGTGTGAAACTTGAAGGAGGTCAGCGACACGAGAGCGAAATCCTCGTGAATGCATGCGGGATCCTGAACAACCCAAATTGGCCTGAGTTAAGAGGCCTCGATGCCTTCAAGGGCATCGTGGCTCATACTGCAGCCTGGGATTCCCGAATCGACGTCACTGGAAAACGAGTCGCAATTGTCGGTGCTGGGGCAAGCGCAATTCAAGTGTTGCCGGCTCTACAAAAGCAGGCATCCCACATCGACATGTATATCCGCACTCCATCCTGGATCACACCGCCGGCTGGAGGTCAATTCATCAACGATCACAACCACACGTACTCCGGAGAAGAGATAGAGAGATTCACGCAAGACCCCCAGTATTCACTCCAAATGCGCAAAGAGATGGAAGCATCCTTCAACGGTATGTATAAGGCGTTCCTGAAAGGCACTCTGCAGCAGCACGAGCTACGAACCAAGCTCGAAGACCGAATGAGGCAGCTCATTCCCAGCGAAGATCTGCAGAGAAAGTTGATTCCTCAGTTTGAAGCCGGCTGCCGAAGACTCAATCCAGGGGAGCGATACTTGGAGGCACTACAGCAAGACAACGTGGAGCCTATATTTGAGTCTGTTGGAGAGGCGACACTTATGGGAATACAGGACAACTCGGGAACGTCAAGACCTGTCGACGTGATCATTTTTGCTACAGGTTTTGACACGTCATTTCGACCTCGCTTTCCGATTGTTGGAACTAACGGAGTGGACCTCAGAGAACTCTGGAAGGACGAGCCATCCTCCTATTGTGGTCTTGCTGTGTCAGGTTTTCCGAATCATCTCATTTTCCTGGGTCCCAACACCCCGATATCTAATGGTAGCCTGATGGGCACACTAGAAGGGACGGCCGACTACTTTGTTCGCCTCATCCGAAAGTGGTCAACACAGCAAGCGTTATCTTTCGATGTAAAGCAGCGTGTGCAAGACGACTTCAATACGCATACACAGACTGTCATGCAGAGATTGGTTTGGACAGGTAGCTGTCGGTCCTGGTTCAAGAATAGTCGTGGAAGGATTACGGGAGTCTGGCCTGGTAGTGGTCTTCACTACCGCGAATTTCTGCAGTCAGATCGATGGGAGGATTTCGAGTGGAGATATGAAGGGAACAACTTTGACTATTGGGGTCTGGGATTTTCTCAGATTGAGAGGGAGGAGAATCCGGACCTCAGTGATTGGATTAAACCGTATCCCAATATTCCTTTGGAAGCTCTTCGGCGCGTTTATGACGACCAAGGATCAAGAGCTGTGGAGCAAGTCGACATTGAGTACGGAGAACCGACGAAGCTCATTTCCTTTGACCTTGAAAAGACGCAAAGACTGGAGGCGCGGGAAGGAGACTGTTCCTCTGAGGACAGTGTTTCCTCTGGTGCATGGAACGATTTGAGCTCTGAGACGAGCGATGCGAAAGCAACCCGACTGGCTGGCCTGTCGGAAGCTGCAGCTTTTAGCGTATAGACTTGATGAATATTCAGTATTTCTTCCTGTACAAGTTGGCCATACTGCCTGCCATACTTATTGTAGACCTTTAGACATCTTACAGCCCAATCCACGAAAAATGGTATCTTTGCCTACGACGAATGCCTTCGTCAGGGCACCCTTTCTCACTGACAGACGATGAGAAGCAGGTTTGCCAACTCGATGGCATCCAGCAAGCCTGGTTTTACAAACTATTGGCACCGTCCGACATGGAGTACACCGATGACATGAGTTCAACGTCCAGCATGTTGGCGACAGTGGGTGCCTTGACTTCAACCTAAGTTGGCTATACTGATAGAGCTGGTGCACCTTCCCTTGGCTAAGCTAGTGCTATCTCGATGTGTGCGAAAGGCCCCAGGATAACAATACAGAACAATACCTATTTGAACCTAACGAGAAACGCGGTCAGACAATACTGAAAACCGGCTTGCCAGCGCCCGTTCCTTAGGAACACAGCATACACTGGCTCACAGTCGGGCCTGCTCTGCTCTTGATAATATTCTCCTTGCTGGACCTCTGCGGCTTCCATCGTTGCAGACGAAAGGCATTCGCGTCCCCGGGTCTTGTTTTAGGCTCCATTTCTCTCTAATGTTATGTGGCGCCTTTTGTTCAAAGCAATCAACAATATATCGACCCAAGACTGGAAGAAACTTGAATCCACTGTAATGGACCAAGAAGTCAGCAATGCACCTCATAACACAACGGTGAGGAGTGAAATCGACTTACTGCCCAGCACCTCCTGCAGCAATGAAAAGCCCTTTGATGGATGGGTGACGGTCAATAACAAAATTACCCTCTGGGGTGTCGGTGTACCAGCAAAGTCTCCTCCTCATCCAAGGTCTCTCCGCAAATGCCGGAAGCACTTGTCTGAGCCCATGCCGTAGAGCAGCATCTGCGGAGTCGGGAATGAAAGATGATACTGCATTATTTGCATCTCGCTTCGGTGCAGATATAGTCTGGTCGGTGCTCTGGACGCGCATCGTCGTCTCGAATCCGTTGCTGTGACAGGCTACTTTGAGGATATTTGTTCCCGGGGTCGGAGGGAAGACAAAGAAGCCCGTTGTCATGTTGATGAGAGTCGGCATCTGAGAGATAGTACGCGCCTCTTCTGGCGTCAACTGGATGAAACCCACTGGCTGACCCGACGAGGACATCGCGTATGTCAAGTCTATCAAACCATTTGTCCAAGCGCCGGTGGCCAAGATTACATTCGATCCCATTACGGGAGGACCATTGGCGACATTGACACCCTCAATGCCTGCTTTTGTGATTCTTAATGATTTCACGGTCCCCCTTGGTCCGGTGACGATGGAAACACCCTTCTCAGTGCACAGGGTGGCCAGGAGGCTCACAGCACCAGCAGCGTCTGCCCAGCCTGCGTTGGGATTCAGGTAGCCGCCGAAATTGGCATTGATCGTGTCCAAACAAGGGAAAATGCTTTGCAACTCGGCCGTGCTGTTGAACTTTTCGAAAGGAATGTTCTGGCCTTGGAGGACCCCATTCAACTTCTCCAAAAAAGCATCAGGCATCGACTCTGAGGTCAAGACGAATCCGGAGTTATGGTAGAAGCTATCAAATGGCCCTGATCGCCATGCTTGCAATGCCTCTTTCGCTAGAGCTGCATAGAATGGGTCAGAATAGTCGCTGCGAACAATGCGGGAGATGTCGCAGCTGCTTCCATCAGGTACCGGAGGTGCCAGGCGGTCGAAGACAGTCACGTTGCTGTAGCCCCTATTTGCTAGCTCCAGGGCACAACCTAACCCAAAGACCCCGGCGCCAACCACCAAGACGGGGTCAGCTTTGTTTTGCGCAGAATTCATGCTTGTTGAGTACTTCCTGGCGTTTACTCCTTTGCAGAGGAAAACACTTCTGGAGTCTCCCGATATCGTCACCTTCGCTGATACGGTACTCTTTGCCTTGGGTTATCTGGCGAGACAGGTGAGCCCCACAAGAAGTGCCCTCCGGCCGTCAGCCCGGATACCCATCGCTTATCAGCAAAGTGTCGCATTTAACAATCCAATTTCTCGGAAGCCGACCCCTGCTCCCCTGCTCACCGACACTGCCCGTTCACGTGCACCCTATCCCCGGCTCTTATCATTGATAGTACCGAAAGATAACCACGACTGTCAAAGTGCATTGATCGCAGCTTCAGAGATAGGCGCGATAGTGCTGTGGAGGCCGCCACCCTCGTCACACATCTGGGAACCAGGCAGACACTATCAATGGTTGAAATATGCAATCTACCATATGCCTCCCGAGCCTGTCTCCCAGAAAAAGTGGCACTGTCTGACCGCTGTTGCTTCTCAGACCCACAGAGATTCCCATCCTTATCGTTATCCCAAAGTCTTCGGACACAACGATATGGTGTTAGCCTTTGACAGGCGAAGGACATCACTTGTACCGTATGCTGGTGCTACCTTGGAGTCAAGGTACTCGTCATCACGAATCTGCTGGATCTCACCCTTATATCGTGGATGTACTCGACGTCAGACGGTGCCACTTTTTCTGGGGACAGGCTCGCCGTGTCCGCGCCATGGACCCGCGATGCCCACGGGGAATGTGGACTTAGCCTCCGTTGCTGAGATTGTGGAATGGCCATCATTAGAAATGGTTGAGTTAAGACTGGCTAGACCGGACTGAGGTACCTGTTCAAGCTAAGTAACCTTGATAAAGCAGGCAAGCCCCTCCTCAAGCTGGTCTGCCTCCTGACACTCAGGTCTTCTGTGGATAAGTCCTTTTTGATCTTGCTTGATACCATCGTAACTTCCGTCAATATGGCGGAGAAAGAGATCTCCCAGCTTTCTGGCAACGTGGATAAGACATGCCAGGAGCATCCTGACAAAGAACAACATGCTGGACTTCATAACCCCGGCGGTTACAGTGATGCTCTCAGCGTCGATATTGGATCATCGGACGATGAGGTTTTCTCCATGAGTGAAGTTGATCCGGTCCTTGATGCAAAAATGCGGCTCGTGAACAGGGTATGACCTTCAAACCTTTGCAAGGGAGTGCCGACTGACGTCCTTTTCAGACGATGGATGAGATCGGATGGACCAACCTGCACCTCAAGCTGTTCTTCCTGAACGGCTTTGGGTATGCAGCTGATTCTCTCATTCTTGCGCTGCAGGCTGTAACTTCAAGTCAAGCTGCGCTCGAGTTCCAGCCGTCATTCTCATACGGTCTCAATGTAGCCGTGTATACGGGCATGCTGCTTGGTGTGCTGTTCTGGGGACTAGGTAAAACAATCTCCCTCTACACTGTGGCGATACTTACCAGATCTCTTCCTTAGGTGCGGACGTCATCGGTCGTCGCTTCGCTTTCAATGTCTCCCTTTTCTCCTCCTCCATCTTCGCGATTGTCGCCGGAGCATCTCCCAGTTGGATCGTGCTTGCTACATTCGTTGCTCTAGCGGCGTGAGTCCTCAATCCTCCTGAAACTCCTCTGGAAGATGCTCTGTGCTTCGTTGCAGCAGCGACCACATCTTCGACACCTGGTCTCACGATACTAACTTCCTGGGCTATAGCTTCGGCGCCGGTGGAAACCTTGTCCTCGATACCACCGTCTTCCTCGAATATCTTCCAAGCAACAAGCAATGGTTGATCACACTCATGGCGTGTTGGTGGGGTCTCGCTTATGTGATTGTTGCAGCCTTCTGCTGGCCAATATTCTCAAATTCACGATATACCTGTAGCGACATTGCCACTTGCACCAAAGAGAACAATATGGTAAAACCTGTACACTCCACACTACTCATGACACCTTTCTAAACTCAGTGAAGGGCTGGCGGTATATCTGGTACGGTAACGGAGTGCTCGTGTTCATCTGCAGCATTTTACGAGTGACCGTAATCCGGCTCAAGGAGACTCCCAAGTACCTGCTCACCAAAGGTGATGATGCCACAGTTGTGAAGACCTTCCAGTATATGGCCCAGAAGTATAACCGACCGTGCCATCTGAGTTTGGAGGAACTCGAGTCCTGTGGAACTATTCAGTCTACTTATGGTAAATCTAGGTACAGCTTGGGCGAGTTCTGGGCCCATATCCGTGGACTCTTTGTAACCAGAAAGCTGGCCATCTCGACCCTCATGATTTGGCTCTCATGGCTCCTAATTGGTACACTTGCGCAATCCTTCTGTACTGAGTTCGATTCCTCTACTGACTTCGTTAGGTCTGGCGTATCCGCTCTTCTATGTCTTCCTTCCGGACTATCTTGCCACTCGAGGTGCGCATACTGGACAGGCAGGTGCCTATTACCAGTGGAGAAATTATATGCTCAGCAGTGTTGCCGGCATATTTGGACCGGTAGCTGCTGGCTACATGTGCAATCTCAAGATGCTGGGCCGGAAGTACACAATGGCTATTGGCGCGCTCGTCACAATGGCATTTTTCTTCGCCTACACAGCCGTACGGACCCCAGCTCAAAACGTCGGACTTAGCTGTGCGATTTCCTTCTCCCTGAATATCTACTATGGTACTCGTAAGTGGCCTTGCACGATTGCTGAGAGAGTGGTCGTCGCTGGAACTCGGTTGTATGAACCCATGCTAACAGCAATTTGTAGTCTATGCGTATACTCCAGAGGTGTGTACACGCGAGTTCGGCGTTGCGACCAGAACTGACAATGTAATAGTCTTTACCGTCGGCCCATCGTGCGACTGGTAACGGAATCGCTGTCGCATTCAACCGAATTATGGGTTTGGTTTCCTCATTTGTGGCCGCGTACGGCAATACTGCGACGTCTGTTCCAATCTATGTGTGCGCTGTGCTCTACATCGTGATGGTAAGATACCTCCTGAAAGCCTCTGAGTCTAAAGCTGACCCGGATTTTGAGGCTATTGTCGCTGTCAGCTTCCCCTTCGAGCCTTATGGCAAGCGAGCTATGTAGATACGGGGGCGACAAGTGTGGTACAGAAACTCGCTTCCAGAAACACGGCACCGACAGACGGCGAGCACATCGACCTTGCAACCGGGCAGTGTCCTGCAGACCTTGACGGCGGCAACTCGGGCTTCAATGCGATATCTCCATGCCAGTGGATTTGGCGGCCTTCTGAAAATGGAGCGCTAGTTTCGACGCTGTGTATGAAGGTTCCGTAGAGATAATGAGCAGATATACTCATTTGGGTCTGACCGGCTCCCTAAGTCAGACCGTGGCACTTTTGCTAGAAACGGGCTTCACGGCTGGTGGGCGTGGTGAAATTGTGTATGTGCATCATTTGGGAAGGGGGGTTGCCTCGTTGCAGACGAGATCGGGG